>JAQZBX010070339.1:0-15431 GCA_029593785.1 Cabassous unicinctus
TAGTATCAGTAATTCCTTGACAATAATATCATGAATATTAATGGATTAAACTCTCCAATCAAGAGATACAGTTTGGCAGAATTGATAAGAAAATATGACTGATCCATATGTTGTCTACAAGAAACTCACCTTAGAGCCAGAGATGCAAGGAGATTGAAAGTGAATGGTTGGAAAACAATTTTAAACACAAACTATAAACAAAATCTGGCAGGAGTAGCTATACAAATATCAGAAAAAGTTGACTTTGAATTCAAAACTATTGTAAGAGACAAAGAAAGACACTAAATATTAATAAAAGGGGTAATCTATCAAGAAAAAAGAACAATCATAAACATTTAGGCACTCAACAAGAGCACCTGGAAATACATGAGGCAAACATTGGAAAATCTAAGAGGAAAAATGGATGCCTCTATAATTTTTGTGAGGGACTTTAATACACCATTAGCACTATTAGACAGAACATCTCAACAGAGGATCAATAAAGAAACAGAAACCTTGAATAATATATTAGACGATATAGACCTAGTAGACATATCCAGAATATTACACACAAATACAGCAGGATATACATTCTTCTCGAGTGCTCATGGATCATTCTCCAGGACAGACCACATGCTAGGTCACAGAACAACTCTCAACGAATTTAGAAAGATTGAAATTATACAAGGTAATTTCTCTGTCCACAATGGAATGAAGCAGGAAAGCAGTAAGGGACAGAGAACCAAATTCAATGCAAAGATATGGAAGTTATACAACACACTCTTAGATAATCAGTGGTTCATGGAGGAAATTGTGAAAGAAATCAGTAACTACTTTGAAATGAATGAAAATGACAAAACAATTATCAAAACCTATGTGATGCAGCAAAAGAAGTGCTGAGAAGGAAATTTATAGTTGTAAATGCCTACATTAAAGAAGTAGAAAGAACTAAAATCAAAGACCTAATTGCACACCTGGAGAAATTAGAAAAACAACAAAAAACTAATCCCAAAGCAACTAGAAAAATAGGAAATAAAAATGATTAGAGCAGAGTTATATGAAATTGAAAATAAGAAAGGACTAGAAAAAATTAACGAAACCAAAAGCTGGTCTTTTGTGATGAGTAATAAAATTGACAAACTCTTTGGTAGAAAAACAAGAAAAAAAAGAGAGAAGATGCAAATACATAAAAGAAGAAAAAAGGAAGGGAATATCACCACTAAATCCCACAGAAATAAACAGTATCATAAGAAGATACTTTGAAAAAGTTTTTGCCAACAAGATGGATAACAGATGAAATACAAAAATTCCTAGAAACACATAAGCAGCATACATTGATGAAAGAAAGATTGATGAACTCAACAGACCAATAATAAGTAACTAGATTGATTTAGTCATCAATAACCTCCAAACTATGAAGAACCCAAAACCAGATGGCTTTACAGGTGAATTCTACCAAATATTCCAGAAAGAACTAACACCAATCCTGTTTAAACTCTTCAAAAAAATAGAAGTGGAGGGAATATTGCCTAACTCATTCTATGATGCCAATATAACCCAATACCAAAGCCAAAAAAAGATGCCACAAGAAAGGAAAATTATAGACCACTCTCTTTAATGAACCTGGATGCTAAATCCTAAACAAAGTACTTACCAATCATATTCAACAACATGTCAAAGGAATTATACACAATGACCAAGTGGGTTTCATTCCAGGTATGCAAGGATGATTCAACATAAGAAAATCAATCAAAGTAATACACCACATAAATAGATCAAAAGAAAAAAACCACATGATCATCTTTATAGAAGCAGAAAAAGCATTTGACAATATACAGCAACATTTCCTGATAAAAACACTACAAAAGATAGGAACAGAAGGAAACTTCTTCAACATGATAAAGGGTATTTATGAAAAACCCACAGCTAATATCACATTCAATGGTGAAATGCTAAAAGATTTTCCTCTAAGATCTTGAACAAGATAATGATGCCTACTGTCCCCATTCTTGCTTGAGATTGTGTTAGAAGTACTTGCTCAAGCACTTAGGCAAGAAAAATATATAGAAGATATCTGAATTTGAAAGGGAGAAGTAAAAATTTCATTACTTGCCAATGACATGATCCTATACATAGGAAGCCCTAAGAAATCTACAATTAAGCTTCTAGAGCTTATAAATGAGTTCAGTAAAGTGGGAGGATATAAGATCAATGTGCAAAAATCAGTAGACGTTCTGTACATCAATAATGAGCAATCTGAGGAGGAAATAAAAAAAAATTCCATTTACAGTAGCAACTTAAAGAATCAAATACCTAGGAATAAACTTAACTAGAAATGTAAAAAACTTTTACACAGAAAACTATGCAACATTGTTAAAGGAAATCAAAGTAGACCTAAATAAATGGAAGAATATTCCCTGTTCATTCATAGGAAGTTTAAACATCATTAAGTTATCTCTCCTACCCAAACTGATTTACAGATTTGATGCAATTCCCCTAAAAATTATCACAACATTTTTTTTTTTTACTGAATTGGAAAAGCTAACTATGAAATTTATTTGGAAGGGCAAGGGGCCCTGAGTGGCCAAAGACATATTGAAAAAGAAAAAGAAAATTGGAGGAATCACACTACCTACTTTAAAACATACTACAAAGCTACAGTGTTTAAAACTGCATGCTATTGGCAAAAGGATAGACATACTGCCAATTGGAACAGCACTGAGATTTCTGATATAGATCCTCACATACATGGTCAACTGATATTCAACAAGGCCACCAAGCCCACTCAACTCAGAAAGAATAGCCTCTTCAACAAATGGTGCTTAGAGAACTGGATATCCATTTCAGAAAGAATGGGAGATGATCATTATCTCACACCCTGTCCAAAAATTAATTCAAGATGGATCAAAGATCTAAATATAAGAGCTAACACTATAAATCTCCTCGAAGATAATATAAGGAAACATCTACAATATTTTGTAGTAGGAAACGATTTCATAAACTTTATACCCAAAGCATGAGCAACAACAGCAAAAAAATAGATAAATTGGACCTCTTAAAATTTAAAATATTTTGTGCCTCAAAGGAGTTTTTCAAGAAATTGAAAATGCAATGCACTCAACAAGAGAAATTATTTGGTAACCAAATAATCTGATAGGGGCCTAATACCCAGCATATATCAAGAAATCCTACATCTTGAAAATAAAGACAAACAACACATTTAAAAAATGTACAAGTGATTTGAATAGGCACTTCTCCAAAGAAGAAATACAAATGGCTACAAAGCACATGAAAAGATGCTCAACATCACAAGCTATTAAGGAAATGCAAATCGAAAGTAAAATGAGATATCATCTTACCCCATTAGACTGGCTGCTATTGAAAACAACAGAGGACTATAAGTGTTGGAGAAGATGTGGAAAAAAGGGAACACTTATCCACTGCTAGTGGGAATGTAGAATGGTGCAGACATTGTGGAGGACAGTTTGTTGGTTCCTCAGGAAGCTAATTATAGAACTGCCATATGATCCAGCAATACCACTTCTATGTATATTACCAGAAGAATTGAAAGCAGGGACATGACCTGAGATATGTACGCTGATGTTCATAGTGGCATTATTCACCATTGCTAAAAGTTGGAAGCAACTCAAATGTTCATCAACAGAGGAATGGATAAGCAAATTGTAGTATATACACGCAATGGAATATTACTCAGCTCTAAGAAGCAACGTAGTATTAACACACTAGATAACATGGATGAACCTTGAAGAATTTATGTTGAGAAAGTAAGCCAGGCACTGAAGGACAAACACTGTATGACTTCACTGATATGAATTACACAAATTGAGCAGACTCACAAAGGTAGAGTCTGGAAGATAGGTTTATAAGAAAAATAAAGGGAGTAGAAGGTTGTGAGCCAATGCCCTTATGGGCAAAATCTTTGATAAATTGGAAGGGTGTATTTCTGCAATGGATGGGCATAACAGTGGTGCAGTGATACTATTGGTTTTGGCATTGCTGGTTTGTGAGGGGGGTAGAGTAGGGTATTTGGATTGGAATAGCCGTGGAACTTGGGGTAAGTTCGGGGGAAGTAGCAGATGAATTCCATGGATTTGCAGGTCTGTGGTAACAAATACAACATCGGGAATGTTCTTTTGGCAAATATGGCAAGGGAAGATTATTGGTCTAGGGTGTTACATGTGGTGGGGGGGGTACATAAAGGACAGTGTACACCTCAGGCAGACTTCTATACAATATGTAAGTGTTCATCTTTTCATAGTGTGTTATATCAGTGGGTGAAGACCCACACAATAAACAAGAAAATATTAAATTACCATCCTGGAGAGTCATGGTATGTTCTCAAATAGAGGAGGAAGAGACTCTTGAGAACATAGGCATTGCCTAATAAAAGAAAATAGACCAACATACCAAGCCCTCAATATTATACCAAGTAACTATGAATGAATCTTATTCTTCAAAAAGTGAAATTTAGTGGTTAGCATAGATCCTGAGGGGAGGGGAGGGAAGAATAGAAAAGATGTAAAATGGGACATTTTTAGGGCATTAGAATTGCTCTACATGATCTAGCAATAATGGATACAGGCCATTTTAAATTTTGTTAAAATTTATAAAAGTGTACAGTCCAAAATGTACATGATAATGTAAACCTTTGACCATGGTTAGTAGCAATACTTCAATATTTGCACATCAACTTTAACAAATGTACCATCTGCATGTAAAATGTTATTAATATGGAAGAGAGGAAAATGGGGAGGTCGTTGGTTATATAGGAATCCCCTATATTCTGTATGTGACTTTTATGTAACCTAAAGCTTCTTTGAAGAAAAAATAAAAAAAAAATTATAAGACACTGGGGCAACATAGGGAAGAAACTCTCACTGTACATACAAGACAACAGGTCTTACAGTGATGAAAGACATAATCTCTTAAAAAAATTTTTATTATTTACATTTTTTTCATTTTATTTTTATTAAATTTTTTTTTTGTATTTTATATATTATGTTTACAACTATCATTATTTTTCATTTTCTTATTATTTTTATTTGGTTATTTGCTTGGCTTCATGTTTGTAGATGTTTTGGACCACAGAAGGTTCACAACTATGGCAGGGGAGGAACATTGTTGCAGGATGTGGCTGATAGGGGGATGTGTGGTAACAGTTTCATCTGGGCATGTCCCTAAGGCATATGAATGTGTTCAAGCATTCTTGGAGCATTGCCATGGTGGGTGGAGATTCACACAATAACTGAGAGAATATCAAATTCCCATCCTAGGGAATTCTGCTACATTCCCTATTGGGACAGCAAGAATCCCCCGAGTACAGGGGTGGTGCCTAGTGAAGGAGGATGGACCATGGCACCAGGACCTTGTTATTGATGATTGTACTTTTGAACTTTTTCTTTTGAAATTGAAACTTACCCTAGTATTATATGTTGCCTAAGAGTTACCTCCTGATGGCCTCCCTGTTGCTCAAATGTGGCCTCTCTCTAAGGCAAACTCAGCATAAATGCACTACTTTCCCCTCGGCATAGGACATGACTCCTGGGAATGTGCCTCCCTGGCACTGAGAGATTATTAACAAGCACCAACTAGCAATGCACCTAGAAAAAGACCTTTTCTATAAGGGGGAAATGGAAAATCCAAGTGAGTTCTTATGGCTAAGAGATTTCAAAGCGAGTTGGGAGATCATTCCAGAGGTTATGCTTATGCAAGTCTCAGCAAAATCACATTGATTTCCACAGTAAATATTGCCTCAAATAGTGGGGCTCCTGAGGGCTCTAGAGACATCCAGACACTATAAGCAGGGCAGACAGCTCAGGAGTTTGGCACCCTGCCAGTGGGCCTTACCTTGGAATTTATATCCACCATTGTGACAGAGTTGGACTCATTTGTGGTTTGCCTACATATGGCTCTTCTCCTCCTTCTGTTTGAACCAACAATTATAACTATACTTGATAAGTGTATGTCCAAGAGACTTAAATCTTTGGTCCATCCATGTGTCAGTTGGGCCCAGAATTTCAGCAGAGTTGCCATGCCTACTCTCCAGGTCATTGGACTCACCCAGGACCACTAATAAGGTGATGATGATGGACAATGCTGATCCCAAGAAATAGAGAGTCTGCAACTGCAAGCAACATAGTTCCATCCATCTGCCCATGGGATCTAAGCCCTTTTTCAATTAGAGGCAGAGTGGGCATCACCATGCCAAAATCCTCAAGATTGGGGAATGAACAATGGACTAAAGTAGACTTACTGTTATTCTACTATAGACTTCTTGTTATTTTAGCAATGGAAAAACTTTTATCACTGATGTGCAGGCAGTGGCCACTGGAGGTTCTGAGGTGAGGGAGGCAGAAAAATAGGTGTAATATGGGGGCATTTTTGGGACATTGGAATTGTCCTGCATGACCTTGCAATGACTGACACAGGCCATTATATATTTTGCCATAACCTGCAATATTGTACAGGACTGAGTGCAAACTATTATGTAAGCTATAATACACAGTTTAGTCATAATACTTCAATATGTGTTCATCAATTGTAACAAATGTATTACACTAATGAAGGATGTTGTTAATGTGGGAAAGTGTGGGAGTGGGAGGGAGAGGGACATATGGGAATCCCCTATTATTTATGTAATCTAAAGTTTCTTTAAAATAAAAAAATACTTTTTGTTTTCATAATACCTTAAAATTATGAATAACTTCAAAATTATAGTGATTATCAGGCTCTGGAGAATACATTATAATTGTTTTATTTGCCTTAGTCATACGTTCCAAAACCCTTTTCATAGCTTTAAAAGACTTTTTCTTAACTTACTAAATTTTGGATTTTGGATTATTAATTACTCTCATCTCAAGGGTGTTAAAATTTAATTGGGGATGCGTAATTTATGTAGAAGCTATAATTAACTTGACAGTAAAAGTGTGGAAATGGATAGATTTTATGGTAACACTTTGTATTGAATAGAACTAATACAGCTGGTTTATAAATGGGATTGTGGCTGAAAAGGGTAGTCTAGGGATGTAAATGTCAAATGAAAGAAAGCTAGAGAATAATCTAGAGACTGAATAACATAGTGAACACAGAAGTGGATGAGAATTGTGGTTAATAGTAGAAATACAATAATGTCCTTCCATGAACTAGAACAAATATACATCACTATTACAAGGTGGTGAGAATGTGGAGAAGCATGTGAAAAATACAATTAATGTAACCTGTGGACTATAGCTAACAGCAATACTGTAATATTCTTGTATCAATGCCAAAGAAGTACAGTGTTATAATAGGGGCATATGGGAAAAAATATACCAAATGTAAGCTATAGACCACAGTTAGTGGTAATAGTCTGATGATATTATCTAATAATCTGTAACAAATATTCCACAACAATGTAGTGTGTTAGTGGAGGGGTGTTGTATGGGAATTCTACACAGGTGCATAAATGTTTTGTAAGTTCACTAATTGTCTAATAAAATACATATTTTAAAAATTTAATTGGGGAAATACAGGATAAACTTTGCAGTATAAGGTTTATACTGTAATATCCCTGTCGCAGTCATTTTTAATTTCCAGGCCTTGTAGACAGAATTATAAACTAAACTCACATCCCCCTCATATTTCCACATCAAACTTATCCCCCATAGTTTCCTAAACAGGTTTGTTTGTTTGTTTTTGTTTTTTTAATTAATTATTTTTTTCTCTCCCCCTCCTCATTGTTTTCTGCTCGCTGTCTGCTCTCTGTGTTCATTCGCTGTGTGTTCTTCTGTGTCTGCTTGTCTTCTTTTTAGGTTGCACTGGGAACTGAACCTAGGAACTTCTGGAGTGGGAGAGAAGCATTCAATCTCTTCGCCACCCTAGCTCCCTGGTCTGCTGCGTCTCTTATTGTCTCTCCTCTGCGTCTTTTATTGTTGCATCATCTTGCTGCTCTAGCTCCCCACACAGGCCAGCACTCCTGCATGGGCCAGCACTCCACATGGGCCAACTCTCTGCTTGGGCCAGCTTGCCACACAAGCCAGCTTGCCTTCACCAGGAGGCCCCAGATATTGAACCTGGGACCACCAACAGGGTAGATGGGAACCCAATTGCTTGAGCCATATCTGCTTCCTTCCTAAATAGATTTTAATGAGTCACTCTAATTCACTCAAGTTTAGGAGAAGACCCTGGGGGTAGGATGGATTATAGAAAGCTTATGGAGGAATTCAGGATAGCCTTTTTAGTTTTCAGGTATATTTTCTTTCAATAGTTTCTTTAGTTAGATTTTTATATGAACTTTTTCATCCTGTTTGGCTTTTCTAATTTGTGCTCCAGGACTGCTCATTTACATATATAAAGTGCTTATGTAATTTTAGCAATTTGAATAGAGCTCTTTTAAGAATTTTCAATGGTTAATTTGACATTACCATCTGAAGACATGAAGACATACATTGAACAAACAGACAGACACAAATACACACACAAATAGAAACATAACTCAATAATTTGACTCATTATTCTCACTCTTTTGGTATGGTTGTGTTTAGGTTTTCAATAATTCCATATCTCTATTTTTATCTCTTTTAAGATCTCATCTGGGATTAGTGTTGCCTGTTATATGATATCTTATTCTTGGAAATACCTTTGTATACATAAAGTTGGAGATAAATTTATCTGGGTATTATTTGGTTAAAAGTTTTTTATCAAGGAATGTATATTTAGGAAGCTATGCTTTAAGTATTTGGTATTAATTCTGTAGTAACGCTACCCTTCTCCTGGGTCCTTTTACTCCAGGTTTCTGTTGGTTCCCACATAGCTGTTCTTGGGATTTTTCCCTTCTGAAGTGCAGAATTGTTTACCTTGATCACTATTGTACTAAAAGTCATAGGCAATGCTAACTAAACTAAAGATAGGTAATTCCAGTCCCCCATTAAATTTCTGCAGCTTCCTTCTTATGTCTGGAGAACTCTGAGTAATAAAGATTATATTTAAAATTCTGGTATTTTCTGGATGTTCTGGATCTATATTAGTGTATTAATGATAGGCATTATAAATACTTTCTAGGAAATAAGAAGGGCTTTCTTCTGGATCTTGTATTCCTTCACTTATCCTTTGCAAGTTTCTAACTTCAGGGACCTCTTTCTGATCTAAATTAGCCCAGTGCTCAGCACCATTAACATTCCATTCAAGGTTCTTTACTGGTGCTGATAAATTCTCTCCAGGAAACCCTGGGTTATCAGCATCTTTTTCTATGATTCCTGCTGTTTTTTCATTCACCATATTCCCTTCATCTCCAGGTATCTGCAAAGCCTCAATACCAGTCCAATTATAGGTTGGAGTAATTAAGCTTTTTAATTTCTCTGGGTCCTTTTACAGAGTGGGCCACCATTTTCTCACCTATATAACTCTGAGACGGGAATGGGGTAAGCCTGTAGACAAATTTTCCATCTATTCCTAGACAGGTTTCTTGGAGGAGTAGAACTTTTTCTAGCTTTGCTGCTAATCTTAGCTGTCCTGGCCGAATGGCCATACAGTGATCTTCCCTATAGAATCATACTCTGGCCATTTTCTTACTGATTCTCAGTTATATTGAGGCCAAACTTTGTTACAGGAAAGAAGATACAGCATTCTTCCCTATAGAATCATATTCAGGCCATTTTCTTACTGATTCTAAGTTATACTGAGGCAAAACTTTGTTACCGGAAAAAAAACCATTATTTCCTGCTTTTTCATAGGCTCATGACTGAAAATTTTCCAGCTTTTGTTTTAGTTGTTTTTTAAATACAGCCTAAAGGGATACATTTAGTAATGCTGGTCCAAATAGCATTAACCATTTTAAAGAATTTTAGTAACCAGTAACCAATTAAGAATATTTGAGAAATATGAAAGCTGTTAAACACTAATTTAGCAGTTTAGACAGAGACTGAATATTTACACTACCTAAGTAACACACACCATTTAATGAACAGAAACTTAACCCTTACATATTCTGGATTACTTTTCGGAAGTATATTTAACAGACCGACTTGAGGTTCAAGAGTATCCAACAGATATACTTAAATCAGGAGTATATCTTTTGACAGACAGGGTTCTTGTTCTATCACAGGAAAAAATTCAAGGACCTAACTAGGCCATAAGGTGGTTTATTGAACAGTGTTAGAGGATGGCAAGTGGGAACAAGTGGATAGAGCCTGTGCTGAGAAACATAGGGGTAGTCTCCAAGAGGAGAGCTACCTGTAGGGGTTGTTAGTTGACATCTTTTAAGTCCTTGGGCAAGAGGCAGTTACTAGGTAAGTGTTGTTTATATAACCTTAGGCTTCTATCTCTTACAAGCAGGTGTCTTTCTCTGGAAACCTCATAACTTGCCTCAGGTCTCTAGGTAAGTGTAGGTTACACTTTCTCCACATGCCCCAGGTTCCCTATTCTCCTACTTCAATCCCTACTTCTCTGATGTGCAATCTAATATCTTTTGGAGAAGTAGACTGGAGGTCTTGCCTTCTGTAACTGCTTGCTGCTGAATGGGACTATAGCCCTACCTACTTTGAGTTGCACTCAGAGGTATCCTTGCTACTTTGTCACTGGGGCATGGGATTATAAGGGTTTCTTATGGTTTGGGGTTGAAGAGGGATATATCCCAGGACCAGCTAGAGATGATCTTTTACTGCCTGGATCTGGCACCAAAAGACACTCTGAAGGCACTGTGGGATGCAAGGGGCAAAGGTCAATGCAAGGAATATTAAGCCTAGGGGAATTAAGAGTGACCCAAAAAATGACTAAATAGTTGGCCAGTAAAAGCCAAAGAGGCACCCCAGGTTTTTAGCCACCTACTTGAGGTGGGTGGCTTGATCTGTTAGGCTTTGGATGTCATTTAAGATTTCTGATGACTGGTTGATATAAAAACATTCTTCCTTGAGGTACATACATGCCCCTCCCTGAGAAGCAGTTAGCAAATCTAGGACTCATTGATCTTGAAGGACTACAGCAGCTGGGGAATCTACCTGCTGATTTAGTCATAAGATACTCTTAGCTGTGCTGTCTAGACCTTGTGCTAGGTCCATTGAGAGGTTATAATAGAATGTATGGCTGGTTGTGAGTCCACCCCCATACACTCTCATTCAGGCTCCCAGTGTTAGGTGAAGATAGGCATAAGGACTGGAAGAGGAACCGTCTTCTTGACAGACTGGAAGGTGTGATAAGCCAGGAGAGGGCCAGACTCTGAATCTTTGATGAAGTATATTTCTGAGCTTAGGAAGACTAAGGAGCACAGCCCTGCCCAATTAGCAGGGAGGGTTAGTGTATTAGTCAGCCAAAGGGGTGCTAATGTGAAATACCAAAAATGGGTTGGTCTTCATAAAGGGTATTTATTTGGGGTAGAAGTCCACAGACACCAGGCCATAAATCATTAAGTTTCTTCTCTCACCACAGTCCATTGCCACGTGTTGGAGCAAGACAGCTACCGATGTTTGCCAGGGTTCAGGCTTCTGGGGTTCCTCTCTTCCTGGGGCTGCATTTCTCTCTGGGCTTAGCTCCTGTTTCCTCCACAAGGTCAGCTGTAGAGGATCAGGTGAACGGCTTGCTTCTCTTCTCCTGGGGCCTTCTTTCCAACATCAAAACTGCTTCTCAAAAGAATGCTTCAACTCTGTTCTTTGCTTTGCCTTTTATATTCGATTCCCCACCCACCAAGGGGTGGGGCTCAACTCCCTACTGGCGTGGCCCAGTCAACGCCCTAATCCCCTAATCGTAACTTAATCATGTGCAGATTAACAGATCAGTTTACAAGCATGATCCAATTATATTTTTGGAATTCATAATTACATCAAACTGCCCAACTGTAACAGTTAGATATGCAGAGTCCCACAGAGAAAGAACAGACCTTCTCTTGCCTCCAGAGTAGTGGAGAAGGGGTGGTGGCTATATGACCACAAACTGAGGTAATGCAACCAGCTGGCTGGTTTCCCTATCCCTGTCCACAAGTGGATTTTCCTCTTTGTTTGGTTTTAGAAGCCAAATTCTGGAAAGGACCTTTCTAGCTGCAGTGATGGGGGAGAAAGAGGATGTTATTTCAAGTTCCAATTTGTTCCCCTCTTTCTTGAATCAGAGGGTCCCTGGTCTCTCTTTCCCTGCATTATTTTGCTCCAAAATGAATCTACTGTTTCCACTGATGAAGCTGTTAATGAGGCAATACTGGAGGTTTATGGTGGGAGTTTTTTAAAAACTTGGGACTGAGTCTATTCTGGCTCTACTCTTTTCCTACAGAACACTTTATATGAGATTGGTTTAGGAAGAAGACCTCAGCTTCATCAAGGTCAGCTTCCATAAAGTAAGCTCCAGTTGTGCACATGGCTGTTGTGGCATGGCCACCAGGGTGTCCTTGAGCTCAGGATTTATTATTGTTTACCCCATTTTGTGACACCTCGATGTTCCAGTGATGATACTTGAGCCCAATGTGGATGATGGATCTACAAAGGGTTTTATTTAATTGTCCTATGGATTTGCCATTGGTGACATTAGAGGAAATAAAAACTGTAAAAGATTGGCTGCTTGCAAGGGAAACATTATGATGGATAGCCCCATTATGGGCAGGATTTGGGCCTTAGGCATTTAGTTTAGAAGAAATGGAAGTACCTCAGGGAAGTTATTTAGTATACCCCACTGGTAATACCTCCATGGGTTTTGGTATTCAAGTATGGGGTGGAGTGTTAGATTGGTGAGTCCCCAATATTCATTATTGGTGGCCCAGGCAATTATTTTTAGGTATTGGTGTGTGCATAGCCAACAGGTACTAAGGTTTAAGATTGTGGTGGTATGCTGACTTACAGATTGCAGTAGAATGGCTCCTGCTGCTATTTGAATCTTAAAAGTTAGGAGGAGATGGTGGGTGTTGTCATAATTACTGACTTTTAGGTTTTTGTAAACAACTGTATCTACCAAGGAGGGGTTATTAAGGCAGATACAATAGTGGTAATAAGAAGGACACAGTCCCAATAGGGGATTTGCAGGGTAGGAGTTTCGAGGCAAGTACTATCTCATACTCAGCTTTTTTTGAAGATTCCATGTAAAGTGACTGAACTCTTTTGAATAGGTATTTTAGGTTCTCTATTGGCTCATAGGTGTAGGATGGTTGCTCCTTGGCTTCTGAGAACAGGGCTGGTGCTGGTTTGACTCTGGAAATATGAATCCAACTTTTATGTTTAGCCATTTTTACAGTATTTGTGGTTGCTAGGAGGACATCATAGGGCCCCTTCCATGATGGTTCCAGAGCTCCTTTTGGGCTGGATGAGTTTCAGGTTTCATATATATTGGATTTCCTAGAGAGCTCTTGCCTGTTTCCAGATCTTTTAAGGCTGGGGCTGGAAAAAGTTTATTTACATGCCCACTGAATACATTTGTGGCCTGTTTGAGCTCCTGGTAGTAATTAAATATAACATTACTTTCAGAGTCAAGCAATAGGTCATGAGTGAGGAATGGATGGCTATGCAGGAGCTCATATACAAAAAGCTGAATTTTAGCCCCGGAGGTGGGAGGATGGGAGGCAGTTCTGAATCTAAATAAGGCAATGGGCATAAAACCCACCAAGTTAAATGAGCTTCCTGGGCCATTTTAGCTAATATTTTCTTAAGTGTGTGACTGACCCTCTCAACTTTGCCTGACAACTGAGGTCTCCATGCAGTATGAAAAAGTATTTGATATCCAAGGCTTTACTCACAGCTTGCATGGTTTGTGAGGTGAAAGCTGGGCCATTGTCACTATAGTGATTTCAGGAGGCCAAATGTGTGGATAATTTCTTTTAACAGAGCCTTCACTACTTCTTGAGCTCTTTCTTTTCTGGTTGGGAATGCTTCTACCCATCCAGTGAAGGTGTCCACCATGACTAGAAAGAACTTATGTCCTTGGCATGGAGACACTTGTGTAAAGGCAATTTGCCTATCCTCCCCTGAATACATTCCCTACCATTGAATAGGTTTAGTTAAGGTGGGCCCTTTTGCATGACCCCCTGGTGTGTATTATTTATTAGGCATACTTGGGTAAGCCTGAATTACTTGCTGTAAGGTTTGTACATGGTTTCAGGAGGCAACTAGAGTTTCTAGTTCTGCAAGAGAGGCATCACATCCGTGGTGATTTGTTGAGTGATCCTGGCTTAGAAATTTCCAAGTAAGGGCCTGGGGTAATCAAATCTTTTGCTCTTTTACATACCATCTTGATGGCTGGAGCTCAAATCCCTTGATTCAGGCTGACTCAAACGTCCTCCGGGCTGTATGGGGAATTTTCAGATAAAGAGGGAATCTCTGGAATAAGGCTAAGTGATCTGGCTGGGCTAAAGGCTTCCTGGTAAATGGGTTAGCTGTTACCCATTCATGTGTGTTTTCCCTCCACTTCCACTGAACAAGTGGGGCAGGTGTGGTTTCTTCAGCAGCTCCCCATGTCACTTGATCTTGCTAATCTGTTGCCCAGTGCTTTAGTGATGTTTCTTTTTTGATGCTCCTTACAATGCATGATAGGTTCTTTAGAGGGTAGGACTAAGGCTTCTATGAGATATTATATTTCCTTGCTGTGTTTAATGGGGGATTGGTTTGAAGTAAGGAATCCCTTTTCCTCCATATGCCTGCATGAATATGAACTACCAGGGATGCATACTTAGAGTCAGTATAGATATTGACAGATTTTTTTGTGTGTGTGAACTCTAGGCCCTTGGTGAGGCCTATGAGCTTAGCCTTTTGGGCTGATGTTCCTACAGAGAGGAATTTAGCTTCTATGGTTCCCTGGAGAGACACTATGGCATATCCTGCAACTCTAGCTTCAAATTTGTTAATGAAGCTACTTCCATCTGTAAATCATTCATTTTTGGGCAAGTTCAAAGGTTTCAGGTAAGTCAGTCCTTGCCACATAAGAAAAATTTAGGATGTTGAACATTCATGGCTTAATGTTTCCCCTGAAGGGTCACGCAATAGGTAAGTGGGTTCAGAATAGAGCAGGACTTTATTGTGAGACTTGGATTTTCTAGGAGTGTGATCTGGAATTTAAGAATCCTTGTGCAGGAAAGCCAGTGGGTTTCTTTGATGTCTAGAAGCTCCTGCATCTGATTGGGCATGTATACGGTGAGTGGCTGACCCCAAGTAAATTTGGAAACTTCCTCATCTTGAGGAAAGTGGCTGCTGCTCAGAAGCATTGAAGTCAATTCTGAGCTGCCTGGTCCAAATTCTTAGAGAAATAGCATGGGTTGGGGAGTATCCCCAATGAACTGGACCAAGACACCCAGGGCTATGTACAGTCTCTCAGAGACAAACAGTGGGAAGGCTTTTGGACATTTGGCATCCCTAGGTCTGGTGGGTTAGTAAGAGCTGTTTTTAGATCATAGAATGCTCTTAGTTTTGCTTTTCCCCAGCCCAGATTATCAGATTCCTTATTCTTCAGGGCTTCGTACAGTGGTTTATTTAATTCCCCTGTACTGATTACAG
>JAQZBX010070340.1:0-15430 GCA_029593785.1 Cabassous unicinctus
AAAAAGAGAGAAGATGCAAATAAATACAATCAGAAATGAAAGGGGGGGAAGTTACAAATACCCCACAGAAATAAAAAGAATCATAAGAGGATATTATGAGAAACTATATGCCAACAAACTAGACAACCTAGATGAAACAACTTCTTTCATTACTGTGGTACATTCATTACAATTGATGAACACATTTTGGAGCATTGCCACTAAGCATGGATTATAATTTACATTGTATTTTACACTCTCTCCCACTCAATTCCGTAGGTTATGGCAGGATAGATAATGGCTTTTATCTGTCATTGCAATTTCATTCAGGACAACTCCAAGTCCTGAAAGTGCCCTCATTTTATACCTCTTTTTCCCTCTCCCTCCCCTCAGCACCTCCAGTGGCCACTGTCTCTACATCAATGATATAATTTCTTCCATTATAGAATCACAATAAGTCTGTAGTAGAATACCAGTAAGCCCACTCTAGTCCATATTTCATTCCCCAGTCCTGAGGATTCTGGGATGGTGATGCCCACTCCATCTCTAATTGAGAGGGGGCTTTGATCCCATACAGAGTAGCCCCTCTTCTGGACCCAAACAAGATTTGATACCCAAATCTACCACCCCATCAAAATATGTTCCTTTGAATCCCAATGGAAGGATACATGAGGGTATCCCAGCGAACTTCCTGAGTGTGCCATCTGCTGATGATCTTGAATGTTACTGTCAGACTCTTTAACTCGAATGGGAATCCCAGGAGGGGAGGGAATTTTGATTTGTTCATTGAAATTGGCAAGGGTCTAAAGAAATGCTTGCATACAATAGGCACTACATACCTACTTTTTCTTTTGTAATGACTGATCCCTCCCACCCCCTTCCCAGGGATCTGAGTGGGCCTGGGCACGCCCTGCAGCCCCCTGAGCTCCCTGCACTGGCTACAACCAGGACAGAGGCTCCCTAGGTGGAGTCTCAAACATACTTTACAATTGGACAAGGGAGGTTAAGGGTTCTGTGAGGGCTGCAGCCAAGAGCCTCTTCATGGGGAAGAGGAAAATAATAGGAAAACCATCCTCCGCCCTCCAGGAGCCCTGCCTGGAGAGGCAGTATAGGGAAGAGCCTTCCATGGCTTATCCCATTTCATCCTTACAATAAGTTTACAAGGTTGGTCTCCTGACACCTCACTTTTCAGAGGAGCAAACTGAGGCTGGAGGTTGAAGTGACCATCCCAAGACCACCAGCAGGCAACGTCGCCCTGTGCCGTGGGGATGGGGGTGGGTCTTGTCTGTGTAACTGCAGGTCTAGGACCTGTTGGGTTGTGGTGATGGCACAGCATGTGGCCAGGAAGACAGTGATGTAGGACAAGTGGCCTTCTCGAGTACGGGAAGCCCCAGGTGCTCCCCCAGCTCCTCAGGAATATCTACCTGGATGGCCTCATGGAGCAGGTCCCTGGAGGCCATGGGATGATATTGCCCTATCATGAGTGGGAAGGACATTAAATCTGGAGGACAGGAAGCTTCATTTCCAGGGGCCCTTTGCAGGGGCATTTTGTGCTACACTTTTATCTTCTTAAAGTGTTATCTCCCAAGTTGTAAACTCTTCAGAGCATGTAAACGTCTGAGGTGTCCTGGCAATATTTGCAGCTGCATTTACACAAAACCTGCTCATGATCATGAGGGGACAATGGCTGAGGGCTCGCTTTTGGACTCTCTTCCCAGCCAATACCCCCACTGCCTCCCTCTCCTCGGCCACCCTATTCCCACCCCCAGGCCCTTCTGCCCATTCATGGAGCCCCCCTAACCCCAGGACCTCAGCTCCTTTCTTGGAAGAGGTGCGCATCTTGGTTTGGTTCCAGGAGTTTCATGCAAAAAACACCTGAGGCCCAGGCAGGCCTAGGAGGGGATGAGGGAGAGCACTAGTCCCCAGGTCAGTGAGGAGGGCCCCTCAGCTGGTCTCAGAGCCACTGGTCCCTCAGAGCTCTCTGAGCCTGGGCACAGAATATGGTGGGAGCTCCCCTGCCCTCTGCCAAGCCAATGCTGCCCTTTCTGATGTCCTGATCCACCTGTTGATTTCCCAGTGAAGTTTGAGCAGTATGTGCAGTTCCATGAACAAGTCTCTTCCGTTCTTCTTAAATGGGCTGCACTTTGTTTCGGCATTATCTGTCTCCATGGGGGTTTATTAGAATATTTACAATTTTTTTAAACAAATCAATTTAAATGATACATATTAATAAAGCATCCAAATTGTACAATCAATGGTATTCAATATAATCACGTTATGCATTAATTACTTCAATCATTTTTAGAGCATTCCCATTATTCTAATAATAATAAAACACAAAACTCATGACCTCTCAATCTCTCTATGCTTCCCCTGCCATACATAGCTGCTATTCTGTTCTGTCTCTAGTTTATTTGTATTTATAGTTTTAAAAAACCATCTTATATATGCAATACCACCCATATATGTATTTTACATGAGGTTTCACTATGTTTTACAGTCCCATTTTACTTCTTTTAGCCTTCCTGCTAGTAATATGCAAGACCTTAGACTTACCCTTTCAACCACTGTCATACCCATGTAATAGCTCTGCTGGTTACAAACACCCCACTATGATGTGTTTTCACCATTTCTATTCATTTCCGAAGGTTTACAGCCTTTTTTTTTTAACCAATTCTGCACAGATTAACTCTCAGCCTTCTATTCTCTACCCTCCTTCTATTTCTGGTGACCTATATTCTAATTATTAGCACCATGAGTTTACACAACATATTTAAATAGTTCATAATAGCACAATCATACAGTATTTGTCCTTTTGGGTCTGGCTTGCTTCACTTAATATAATGTCCTCCAGGTCAATCCATGTTGTCATATGCTTCATGGCTTCACTTCTTCTTACCATTGCATTATATTCCATTGTGTGTATTCACCACAATTTCTTATCCATTCACCAGTTGTTTCCAACTTTTGGCAATCGTGAATAATGCCACTATGAACATCGGTGTGCAGATGTCTGTTTGTGTCACTTCTCTCAGATTTTCTGGGTATATACTTAGTAATGGTATTGCCATGTCATATAGTCAACTTATTTAGGAACTGCCAAACAGTCCTCCACAGTGGCTGTACCATTCTACATTCCCACCAACAGTGAATAAGCATTCCTATCTCTCCACATCTTCTCTAACACTTACAGTTTTCTGGCTTTTTAATAGTGGCCAGTCTAATAGGTGTGAAATGATATCTCAGTGTTGTTTTGATTTGCATTCTCTAATTGCAGGTGATGTTGAACATTTTTTTCATGTGCTTTTTCACCATTTGTATTACTTCTTTGGACAATTTTCTTTTCAAGTCTTACCCATTTTTTAATTGGGTAGTTTGTCTTTTTATTTTTGAGCTGTATGGTCTTTTTATATATCATGGATATTAAACCCTTATCAGATATGTGACTGCCAAATGTTTTCTCTCATTGAGGCAGCTGCCTTTTCACCTTTTGACAAAGTCCTTTGAGGTGCAAAAGTGTTTAATTTGGAGAGGTCCGAGTTATCTATTTTTTCTTTTATTGCTTGTGCTTTGGGTATAAAGTTTAAGAAACTACTACCTACTACAAGATCTTAAATATGTTTTCCTACATTTTCTTCTGGCAGTTTTATGGCTGTCATTTTTATATTTAGGTCCTTGATCCATTTTGAGTTAATTTTTGTATAAGGTGTGAGAAGGGGGTTCTCTTTCTTTCTTTTGGATATGGCTATCCAGTGCTCCCAGCACCATTTGTTGAATAGACTGTTCTGGCCCAGCAGGGAGGGCTTGACAGCTTTGTCAAATATCACTTGACTGTAGATGTGTCTATTTCTGAGCTCTCGATTTGGTTCGATTGGTCAATCTGTCTTTATTCCAGTACCATGCTGTTTTTACCACTGGAGCCAATTAATATACTTTAAAGTCAGGAAGTGAGAGTCATCCAACTTCTTTCTTCTTTTTAAAGACATTTTTGGCTACTCGGGGACCCTTACCCTTCCAAATAAATTTGATAATTGGCTTTTCAATTTCTGCAAGAAAGGCTGTTAGAATTTTTATTGGGATTGTGTTAAATCTGTAAATCAGTTTGGGTAGAATTGACATCTTAAAGATATTTGGTCTTCCAATCCGTGAACACGCAATGTCTTTCCATTTGTTTGTCTTTTTTGGTTTCTTTTAGCAATGTTTTGTAGTTTTCTGAATATAGCTTCTTTATCTCTTTGGTTAAATTTATTCTTAAATATCTGATTATTTTAGTAGCTATTATAAATGGAATTTTTTCTGATTTCCTCCTCAGATTGCACATCAGTAGTGTATAGAAACTCTATTGATTTTTGTATATTAATCTTCTATCCCACCACTTTGCTGAACTCATCTATTAATTCTAGGAGCTTTGTTGTGGATTTTTCAGTATTTTCTAGATAGAGGACCATATCATCAGCGAATATTGAAAGTTGTATTTATTTCTTTCCTATGTGGGTGCCTTTTATTTCCTTATCTAGCCTAATTGCTCTAGCTAGAACTTCTAGCACAATATTGAATAACAGTGGTGACAGTGGGCATCCTTGTCTTGTTCCTGATGTCAGCAGAAAAGCTTTTAGTCTTTCACCGTTGAATGCAATGCTAGCTGTATGTTTTTCATATATGCACCTTCCCGTACTGAGAAAGCTTCCTTTTATTCGTATCTTTTGGAGTGTTTTTATTTAGAAAGGATGCTGTATTTTTTTTCAAATACCTTTTCTGCGTCAATTGAGAGGATCGTGTGATTTTTCTTCTTCAATTTATCAACGTGGTTTATTACACTAATTGATTTTCTTGTGTTATACCTGGGATAAAACCCACTTGATCATGATGTATAATTCTTTTAATATGCTTTTGGATTGGGTTTGCAAGTATTTTGTTGAGGATTTTGGCTTCTATATTCATTAGGGATATTGGTCTGTAATATTCTTTTTTCATGGTATATTTATCTGGTTTTGGTATTAGGGCGATGTTGGCTTCATAAAATGAATTTGGTAGCATTCTTTCCTGTTCATTTTTTTTGAAGACCTTGAGCAAGAATTGGCATTAGATTGTCTTTGAATGTTTGGTAGAATTCACCTGTGAAGGTGAATTCCTGGGCTTTTCATCTTTGGGAAGTTTTTGATGACTATTTCAATCTCTTTATTCATGATTGGTTTGTTGAGGTCTTCTATTTCTTCTATGGTCAGTATAGGTGGTTTGTGTGTTTCTAGGAATTTGTCCATCTCGTCCACATTGACTAGTTTTGGCATACAGTTGTTCCTAGTATCCTCTTATGATCTCTTTTACTTCTGCTGGGTCAATGTTAATGTCCATCTCTCATTTCTGATTTTATTTATTTGCACCTTCCCTCTTTTTTTGTCAGTCTAGCTAAGGGATTGCGGATTTTCTAGATATTCTCAAAGAACCAACTTTTGGTTTTGTTGATTCTCTCTATTGTTTTTTTCTGTCCTCGATTTCATTTATTTCTGCTCTGGTCTTTACTATTTCTTGCCTTTGGCCTGGTTAGGGATTAGTTTGCTATTCTTTTTCTAGTTCTTCCAGGTGTGCAGTTAAATCTTCAATTTTACCTCTCTCTTCTTTTTTAATGTACGCATTGAGGGCTATAAAATTCCCTCTCAGCACTGCCTTTAGAGTGTCCCCTAGGTTTTGATATGTTGTGTTCTCATTTTTATTCGTCTCAAGATATTTGATGAATTCTCTTACAATTTTTTCTTTGACCCACTGATTATTTAAGAGTGTGTTGTTTAATCTCCATATATTTATGAATTTTCCTTTCTATCCATTATTGATTTCCAGCTTCATTCGTTATGATCAGAGAAAGTGTTTTGTATAATCTCAATCTTTTAAAATTTATTGAGTCTTAAATTGTGATCCAACATACGATCTATCCTGGACAAGGATCCATGAGCGCTTGAAAAGAATGTATATCCTGCTGTTTTGGGGTGCAATGCTCTATAGATGTCTGTGAGGTCTGGTTCATTTATCATGTTAATCAAGCTCTCTGTTTCTTTATCCTCTGTCCAGATGTTCTATCCAGTGCTGAGAGGGGTGTATAGAAGTCTCCAACTATTATTGGAGAGACATCTTTTTCTCCCTCCAGTTTTGCCAGTGCATGCCTCACTGAGGTTAGGTGCATAAATATTTAGTATAGTTATTTCTTCTTGGTGAATTGCCCCTTTTATTAATATATAATGACCTTCTTCATTCCTTATAACAGTTTTGAGTTTAAAATCTATTTTGTCCAATATTAGTATCACTATTCCAGCTCTTTTTTTAGTTACTATTTGCATGAAATATCTTTTTCCAACCCTTCACTTTTATCCTGGTTGTGTCTATATGTCTGAGATTAGTCTTTTGTAGAAAGCGTACAGATGGTTCACTTTTTAAATCCGTTCTATCAGCCTATGTCTTTTAATTGAGGAGTTCAAGCCATTAACATTCAATGTTATTACTGTAAAGGCATAAGTTACTTCATCTATTTTGTCCTTTGGCTTTCTGTTGTCATATCTTACTATTGTCTGTCATTTTTACCCTTTAATTTACCCTTTTTAATAATCTTCATTTCTACACTCATCTCCAAGTTTCTTGCCATTATCTTTTCCTTTTAGGTTACAGCACTTCCTTTAGTATCTCTTGTAATTCTGGTCTTTTGGTAACATACTCTATCAATTTTTGTTTGTCTGTAAAGCCTTTGAACCCACCCTCATTTTTGAAGGACAGTAAAACTGTCCAGTTTTTACTCTCCCATTGGGGCAGCCGCATTGTGGTCAGGTGTTTGTAGACAGCCCAGGTATGAGTACAGAGGTTTATCGGGCTGGCTTCACGCGTAAGCACTAGGCAGGTGGCTCCGGCTCGGCCCACGGACTGCTCTGCCCGGAACCACCTTCTGTCCAGATGGTGTGAGTGCTGGGCTGTACCGCAACAGCCACCCAGGGGCGTGGATGGCCCTTAGCTGACTTGTTGCTGTACCATGTACAATCTGGAATAGGCCCTGTACATTCCTATATAGTCTTAGTCAAGCCTAAGGGTGCAGCTACCATGTCATCAGTGGAATGCGGGTCAAGTGTGTTGGACTCCAAGGGTCCCAGGACAGCGTGTTGTGCAGCACTCAGAGAGCTATTAGGCATAGGCTTTCACTGTTGTAGATATGCTGGCCATCTTTGTAGGCTTTGGCTCTGCACCCTGCCTGAGGCCGGCTTGTCCCGTGTGCCCTTAATTCAGCCAGGAATGAAAATACAGGTGCAGACTGCTCTTGGGAGAGCTTTTGCAATAGCCTCTGTGTAGGAGGGCCTTGTATGTGGCACAGAGTTGCCGTCTAGGGGGCTGTATCTCTTTTCCGCCCCTATCCACAGTTGAAACCAAAATCCTGGAGAGATCTGTTTACTTCCTTGCCTTTGCCAGAGGCCCTATCTCTACCCTCTGGGTAGCAAGCTGCATCCAGTTCACGTGCCTGTCCCTGCATAAAACTCCTAAGGCTTCAATTTGCTTTACTGCTGTTTTAGCCTGCTGTGAGGCTTCCTTCTCTGGGGTTCACTTTGTTTAGGACATGGCCAATCCTTTCTTTAGCATAACATAGTCCCCACAAGTCAAGACCAATTTCTCTTCTCATGGGAAGGTAGTCAATGGACCTTTCAAGCTCTCCCACTATGGTCACAGGATGGTCTCTGCAGAACTAAGTAGGAATGTCCAGAAGGGGTCGCTGTGTTCCATAACCTTGATGTTCATCACTAGTGACACTTGTCACTAGAATCCCGCGAGCCGGTTTCCCACCTGATCTCCAGGCTCTTCACTAGTTTGGGTGTGTTGGACTTGGCTCTGTGCGAGCTGCGGGTGCCCGGGAGCGCCTTCCTCTGAGTGCCCGCCGGCAGCGGCCTGGAGCCTGGGGCCTCGCAGCACGCCTGGCTCTTCTGGCAGCTGGGGCACGAGGGGACAGCTGTGGGCTGGGCGGTTGCCATACTCGACGCCCTGCTGGCCGCGTAGCCATGGCCAGTGCTGTTGCCCTCCGCCCTCCAGGCCTCCTTCTCGGATTGGCAGGTGGCGTGGCATCCCAGCTACTATATGGGCCCCAGGCCCATCTGACTTGGGGACAAACCACACTCGCCCCTTCATTAGCCTAGTTCAGGACGTTGGGCAGCAACTACGCAAGTCAATGGGCTTCTCGCTGCAGAGTAGAAATCCAAGTGTCTATGCGACATTGGAGCACCGAGAACACACCCACCTCTGCGCGAGTTCAGCTTAGGAAATTAGGGCTCTATTTCCACAAGGCAAGTCCTAGGATGGGCATCCACACGATAATTCCTGGGAGTATATTGAATGGAATCTTTTTACTCATGGTTGTTTTCCTATATCATTATAGCGGTTTGATATTGTTTATGAATTCCAAAAGTAGATATTGGATTATGTTTGTAAACTGTTCTTTTCCTCTGGGCATATTAGATTATATTGGATTCAGAGGTTTCACTTTTATTTGATTAAGTAATGATTAAGGCTTTGATTTGGCCACATCAGTAGGATGGGGACTGACAGAGAAACTGCACTGCAAAGAAGGGAGGAGGTTGGAGTTTTGAGCTAGCGCCCCGGGAAGTAAACATACAGAGAAGCAGATGTGTGAGACATGGCAGAGTCCCTGGGAAGAGAGACCAGCCATTTGCCTGATAGTCTACAGCTGACCTTGTGGAGAGAATGGAGCAGCTGAGCCCAGAGAGGAACGAGTCCTGGGAGAGAGACAAGACTTACCCCAGCCTACAGCTGATACTGGAAGAAGCTGGGACCATGGAGCCAAGAGGGGAAGAGGGAGCCTGAACCCTTGCAGACATCAGCAGCCATCTTGCTCCAACATGTGGCAACAGACTTTGGTGAGGGAAGTAACTTATGCTTTATGGCCTGGTAACTGTAAGCTTCTACCCCAAATAAATACCCTTTATAAAAGCCAACAGATTTCTGGTACTTTGCATCAGCACCCCTTTGGCTGACTAATACAATCATCTAAAAACAAACCCTTACAAATGACTGTCTTCCCCTATTTTGCACTGCACAGAAATGTTGCTGTTGTGTGTGTGTGTGTGTGTGTGTGTGTGTGTGTGTGCAGGGGAGTCGGTTTACTTAGCATCTTGGTTTATCTAGGTATATGCTTAGAAATCTACCTAGGATGACACTTTTAAGTCACATGACTAAATTTATTCACAGGGGCTGTCTTAGGTGTTTTGGTTTTGAAATGAAAGCCATATCTTCTTTGATTGATGAGCAATAAAAACTTCCTTAAAACTTTATCTTTTACTACTCTGAGTGAGTAAATTTCTTTGTATGTATTCAGTTACTCTCTGTAAACTTTTGAATTTATTTTCTTTATTTTTATTAACCATATAATTTTCTCTTTAATCATATTTAAAGATTATGTGCAGACATTGCACACAGTTTAAATATGTGCATCAGTGACATTTTATAAATGTCTACTTATCCATGAAACCCCGACGCCAATCAAGACATAGAACAGTTCCATCACGCCCCCTTGTGGTCAGTAATCCCAACCCCGCCCCTACTCCGAAACACTGAACATGCCTTCACTTATAAAGGAGTTCACATTTACAGTTATGGTTTATTTTATACTCTCATGATCTTTCTTATCTTTGCTTTCTTATAAAGTGTTCTACCTCCATTGCACACCACTCTTTATTATGTCCTTATTAAATGATACGCAGGAAACTGAGTTATGTAAAGCTGCATGTTTTGATGGCCAACTATAATCCAAGGATGGGCACAAATTCTCTTCTTTATTTTCTTAACCTTGTTGTATAGATTCCTTCTCAAGTTACCTATGAGAAAAACAGCTCTAATCTGATAAGTTAACTGAGTGGTTAATGGTTATAAGGGAAATGGGACTAAATAAAATGGTTCAAGTCCAAAATTTATGCTTCTTACTTGTTGATAAATAACAAATTAATAAATGAACAAGAAATCCTTGCTAAATGAGATGGCATGGTTCTCTCTACTCTTTTGGTAGAGCCTTACATAAGTTCAGTTTGTAGGATATTTCCTAGAGACTATTGTAAGAAATGTCCATTGTGAAAACCTAAGATTCAGGATAATTTAGGCAATGGAGTTAGAAAATCAGGGACCAAGAGTTGTATATATGCTAAAGCCAGCTTACACCAGAGGAATTAGAGTTTATAAAAAAGCAGGCAATTTTCCATAGGTTTTCTGACGTTACAATTTTTTGGTGATCTTCTGAAATACTGTTATCAAAATATATAAAAAATATATAAAAACTCGCAGGCATATACACAACCACACATTTTACAGTCTTTACAAAATTTCTTCCAGTACAAGATTTTTATCTTTTTTCTCCTTCTGAAATAGGAAATTCACTGACTGCCTTGTGGCGAACGCATAGGCCCTCTTGGCCACCTGAGCAACCTTGCCATGTCCTTTTCTCAGCAACCCATTTTTCCTCTCTCACTTACTCTTTTATGCTTCCATCTTCCTAGTTTCCCTTCCTCCTCTTCAGGGGAGGAATTGGAAATTTCAAAAATGTCCTACTTCTTGTGATGCACCCTCCCTCCCCCCAAAACAACTATCTAAGGAAACTGTTGAATACCAGAATGAAGGTAACATGGAAAATTGTTGTGACAGTATGAATTTTGTGAATCCCAGACAGAGATTATATTCTTAAACTAATCCATTCCTGTGGGTGTGGGGCTTTTTGATTGCATTCAATTCATTTAATGGGTTTAGATTAGATTCGTGATAAGATTGATTTAGGGCTTTTGATAGGACTAGGTCACTGAGGCATGAGGCCAGCCTGGGTCTCTGCCCTCTTGCTAAGTTTGATACAATGGAGAAACAGAGACAGACACACAGAGAAACGAAGCTGCCACTTTTGACCCTGCTATGTGAGAGGGGACTCAAGCATCACTAGCAGCCAAAGCTTAAGCATGAAATTCCCAAGAAGCTGGGCAGTTCAAGGCTGGGGGACAAAAACTACCATATGCCTGAAAGCCACGTGGCAGGACCCCAGGATCACCAGTGCTGACTTTGGTGTAGAAAGCATCTCTGATGGTGTTTGATTTGGACATTTCACAGCCTCGGAACTGTAAAAGCCAGCACATTTCTGGTACTTTGCTTCGGCAGCCCTGTGGCAAATTAAGAGAGTAGCCTAGCTCCAAATCCCAGCCAGCCTCTTACTTGGATCAGTCACTTAGCTGCCCTCTGCCTCTGATCCCACATCTGCAAAATAGAAGGTAATGTAACTGCCAGCCTGCTATGGTTGTTAAGAGAACAGGCGCATATTAATTGGGCAAAGTCACTAACATTCGCTTCATCTTCCAGAGGGGTCAACAGAGGCTCTTACAGAAAAGTCTCACAGCAAGTCAGTAGCACAACAAAAATTAGGGCTCAGGTTCCCTGAATCCTTTCACAAGTCACTCTTTCCTCTCATGTCATCCCCCTAAATTTCAAATTCCCTGCTGAAAACAGACATGTGCGTACCCCCATACAGTTTTTTAAATTTAATTTTTATTTTTTTTGTTTTTTTTATTCTTTCTTTCTTCTCCCCATACAGTTTTTTAAAAACAATTTATTGAAGTACATCATTCATACATGAACATACATAAACTATTAATGTTCAGTAAACATCGTGAACTTAAGAAACAAACATGCATAACATCATACAGGGCTCCCACACATCACCCCCACCAAACACCCTACATTGTTTTGAAACATTTGTTAACAAATCATGAAAGAGCATCGTCAAAGTATTACCACTAACTATAGTCTGTGTCTTCCTCCTCTGTATACTTTTTTAAGGATTTATTTATTTACTTTTATCCATTTTTACTGCCACCTCCCACCCCCCGCCGTTTTTGCTGTTTCTGTGTTCATTCGCTGGGCAACTCTCTGTGTCTGTTTCCTGCCCTCTCTTCTCATCCTTCTCCTCCTGTCTTCACTGGGATTCGATCCTCAGAATCTCCGATGTGGGAGAGAGGCGTCCTACCGCCTGTGCCATCTTAGTTCCTGATTTTTTGGTGCATCTTGTCTTGGTTCTCCCTTGTGCCACTCTGCTGTTACGTCATCATCTTGCTGCGTGGCTCGCGGGGCCTGATGGTGCACCTGTGCTCGGGGCCTGGTGGCTCACCCACGGACGGGCCCTGGTAGCCCACGTGCCTTCTATATTTTTCTTTTTTTTATTTTTTACTGGGAGGTCCTGGGGATCGAACCCAGGTCCCTCCATTTGGGAGACAGATGCCCAACCACCCAAGCCACATTTGTCCCCCTGCTATATCTCTTAAGGTTGACCAAAGATACCCAGAATTACAGTCTTTTCCCATACAGGATGGTCATATCATAAATCAGGCTTAGTTTATCACCAGCATTCTAAAAACCAGACCTAGGGAGAAAAACTAGGTTTGGGGACACATGCATGGTTTCTAATATAGCAAATGTTTAGCCTACTCTGATTATTACAAAATCAGGTCCGCGAGAATATTTGCACCCATACAGTTTTTTGAAAAAGATTTATTTACTTCTCTCTCCCCACACCCCGTTGTCTGCTTTCTGTGTCTATTCGCTGTGTGTTCTTCTGAGTCTGCTTGTCTTCTCTTTAAGCGGCACCAGGAAATGATCCTGGGACCTTCCAGAGTGGGAGAGAGGCACTTAATTTCTTGTGTCACCTCAGCTCCGTGGTCTGCTGCGTCTCTGATTGTCTCTCCTCTGTATCTCTTTTTGTTGCATCATCTTTCTACACCAGCTTTCCTCATGAACGGGCACTCTTGTGTGGACTGGCACTCCTGCACAGGTTGGCACTCTGCGCGGCCCAGCTTGCCTTCACCAGGAGGCCCTGGGAATCAAATCCTGGACCTCCTATATGGTAGACAGGAGCCCAATTGCTTGAGCCACACCCACTTCCCTCCCCATATATGAATATATGAAACCACAGTTTTCAGCCACTGAACAAAGAACCATGCAAGAGAGGGATCACTGAGAGAAGGGACAAGAGCGAGGTGATTGCCCCCAGCGTGCAGCCTGGAGATAATCTGCAGGCTCAGTACAGCCCAGGTGGTCCTGGCCATGTCGCTGAGATCAGCCATGGGGCAGGGAGTCTGGGAAGAAGAGGCAGCTCCCGTTCCAGGCAGAGCGGCAGAGTGAGAAAGATGCTGGGGAGGAAAGAGCTGCAGAGAGAGAAGACTTCAGAGCTCTGAGGCGGGATCCCCTCAGTTCTTCAGCTGAATAAAACTCAGGGGTACAAGGGGCCGACCAAAGGCTCAGAAGACCCCACGAGAGAGCCAAGGGCAGCACAATACTCAGCACTCACCTGGGACTGGAGGGGTCCACGTTTCCACCGGGCAGAATGGAAGAAGCTCCCAATTCTGGGGTCCATAGGCAGAGTGCTCAAGGGCATTGCCTCTGTGGTGGGGAGGAATTAGCCCTGGATTAGAGGCTGCTCTGGACCCACCTCACAAAGCTGAAGAGCAAGACTCAGCAGGACCAAAGTGATTCCCAGAACAAAGCTAAGAATATTGATCGCAATACAAAAGGGAAAGATGATGAATTCCGTGTGCAAAGGAGGGGGGATGGGGTGTCACAGAAAATGAGAGTTGGAGGATTTCTGTATTTAAGTTCATTAAGAAATGGTCAAGACCCTTAACTGTGCAATTCCAGTTCTAGCATCTTATCATAAGATATAATTGCACCTGCATCACAGTCATTTTCATAACGATGTTCAGAGATGTTTGTAACATCCAAAGACTGGAAACTTCCTTTGTGGCAGATATAGATTGAATGAATGATAGAATATTCGTAGAAGGGAACAGGGTGCAGCAGTGAAGAAGAGTTAGGGTTATCTGTATATGCTCATAAGGACCATTCTTGAGCTCCAAAATAAACTGCTAAGTTGAAAATGCAATTTGCACTTTAGACAGCACCCCTGCTCTGTCCAATTCAGGTGCCACCAGCCAAATGTGTGAATTGAGAGGTGCAGTAACAGCTGTAAGCAGATTGTGAAGACTTGGTACCACATAAAAAAGGTAAAATGTTTCACGAATATATTTTATATTTAGGACATGTTGAAAAGATATGTTTTGAATATATTGAATTAAATGAAAAATGTCATTACCATTTTACCCATTTCTTTTAAATTTTGAAAATAATGAATCTTAGAAAAATTAAAAAAATATATGTGGCTTTTTATTGCATTTCTGTTTGGGAGCACTATCGAATAGCATCCGTCAATGAATACACACACACACACACTTGCATGATGTAAAGAAGATTTCTGGATGGGCACACAAGAAGGCAATTAACAATCTTGAGCTCTGAGATGACAGACTGGACAACTGAAAGGGAGACATTTCTTAACATTTCTAAAAATAAATATTACTTTATAATGTCTTGAAACAATAAAAAGAGACTGTAAAATGCTTGAATAACGCTTCAAAAAATAATAAAGATTGGCACTGTGTAAGTGTGTAAAGTGCTTTCTCTTCCATTATTTCCTTTACCCCCATAAATCCCGTACAAGATTCAGAGAAGAGATAATGACTTCTGTGTGGCAGGTGTGGACACCGAGGGGCAGCCGGGGAAGTGCCCCGATCTTGTCACAGAGCAGGGGGATGTGAGCCTGGACAGGCATGCAGGTCTCCTCGCTGTGAATTCCTTTCTTACCAGAATCCCAGGCCTGCCTTCAAGCACATCCACAAAACCCCCTTGTTCACCTGGCTTGTCCCAGAGGGGTCATCAAATTCTGACAGGGTGGGGAGAAGCAGCAGTGTCCAGACCACCCACAGAGTCTGGGGGAAAGAAAGAGGACAGAGGGAGCAAGGCACGACTGCCAGGAAGTGCAGGGCCCCTTCCTGCAGGAGAGGCTTCTCTTGTAAGTCATCTGCAAGACACCAACATTTGGGCAGGCAGGTCAGGAGCATGTGAGGGCAGGACCCTCCAGAGAGACAGGAATTGGCTTTTGGCAGGTGGTATCTTTACTAATATGGTGCTCAGAAGTGTAGAAATTAAGAAATATCTGGGTAGAAATCACCATGTAATACACAATAAAGTATCACGAGAACTTTTGAAATACACATGCCTCGTTGCCCACATTGTCCCAGTATTAAGCCACATGGGCAACACCAGTCCCTAAATTCACATTTAAAGAGCTGTAATGAGCAAAGAGGAAACTGTCACATACCAAGGGTGATAATGCAATCAAGCCTCAGCCCTTGATGCAATCATGCAAGGGCCTCAGAAGGCCTTTCACTCAAATTGGAGACTGACAGATTCTCAAAAGACCTGAAGAGGAATACAGTAGAAATGATGCAGGAAAGATTGGATCCTGGTAGCTAAGAAGGTGTCAGGAGAAATTCTACCCTCTTCTCTGTGTTAATTTCATAAAAATAGGGGGAAATGAAATCTTACAACATCAATATTA
>JAQZBX010070341.1:0-15426 GCA_029593785.1 Cabassous unicinctus
ATCCATTTTTGCAAACTCTCTTGGTTTCTGTTTGTTTGTGAACATTTTATACTCACCTTCATATTTGAAGGACAGTTTTGCTGGATAAAGAATTCTTGGCTGGCAATTTTTTTCTTTCAGTATCCTGATTAAGTCATACCACTGTCTCCTCACCTCCATGGTTTCTGAAGAGAAATTCATGCTAACTCTTACTGGGTGTCCCTTGTATGTGGTGGTTTGCTTCTCCCTTGCTTCTCTGAGAATTTTCTTTTTATCTCTGATATTTGACATTCTGAGTAATATGTGTCTTGGAGTAGGCCTATTCAAATTTATTCTGATTGGGGTATAGTGCACTTCTTGGACATGTAAGTTCATTTCTTTCATGAGAGTTGGGAAATTCTCAGTTATTATTTCTTCAAATACTTTTTCTGCCCCCTTTCCCTTCTCTTCTCCTTCTGGAACTTCCATGACACATACGTTTTTGTGTTTTGTGTTTTCATTCAACTCTCTGAGTCTCTGCTCAATTTTTTCCATTCTTTTCTCTCTCTGTTCTTCTCTTTCTTCTGTTTCAGCTGTTCTGTCTTCTGTATTACTTATTCTTTCTTCTATCATTTTGAGTCTGCTGTTGTATGCCTCTAATGCGTTTTTGATCTCACCTATTGTGTCTTTCATTCCCATGAGCTCTATTAATTTTCTTTTCAGAATTTCAAATTCTTCTTTGCACTCGCCTAAGTCTTCTTGCTATCATGTATCACTTTAACCATATTGTCTATTAACTTATTAATTTGATTTTTAAAATTTGTGCACATCTTGCTGATTAGTTCTCTCAAATCTTGTGTCTCTTCTGGGGCTTTGATATTTTCCTTTTCTTGGGCCATGCCTTCTATTTTCTTAGTATGGCTCATAATTTTTTGCTGATGTCTAGGCATATGATTAAGATGACATTTACTCAGATGCTCAATTTCTTTCTCTTTTGTACAGACTTAGTAGCAGGAGGCTGTGTGTTGCCACCACTCTTTGATTCTTGGCTTGACCTGGATTGTTAGGATTGTCCCTGATAGTTGCTCAAAACTGGACACTGGACCCATTAACTGGTTGTAGACTTGCCTCCTAGGGCCTTGGGGAGGGAGGCTATAGAGGCTGCAAAAAGTCTCTCCTACTTATTTTTAACTTTCTCACATGCACCTCCTTGGTCTGCCAGCAGATGGAGCACTTTGGCAGCTCTCAGTTCAATCACTGGTTGAGTGTATTTGTTGCAACACAGACTGGATCAATGTGATAGAGCTTCCTGTCTGGAGGATAGGAGCCTTGTAATTCAAACTTTCTCTGAGACAGTTCTCCAGCTTCTCTGGCAGCCCCTTTCCTTTTCCTAGCTAGGAAATATTTCCACTCCCCTTTTAGTCCTTAACAATTAGTCTTGTTTAGTAGAGAAGAAGATTGCAAGGGTCCTATATCTTTAGCCCTTTGCAGGCTCCCAAGGCAAACAATGGTGCAGCCCCACCCAGCCTGGAAGGGCTGGTGGGACACAGCAGAACAAATTTGTGGGTCAGAAGCCAAGTCAGCCTTAGGCTGTGTCCCTCTCTCTCCCCCTTTCCTTGGGTGGTAGATCCTTGGGGCCCCCTTTGTCTGTAGCCACAGGTCCAGCTGCCCAAGAATTCTAAAGTGTCTTTAGTGTGGGGGATACTGCCGGCAGCAGCAGCCACTGGTTTCAACTCACAGTTGTGTAGTTATGATTTCCCTCCTTTGTCCCTCTCTCCTCTGGGTGGTGTCCAGCCTTCACCAGGTATCCTAAACCCTAGAAGATCTTTTTCTAGGCTGTTTCAGCCTATCCTCTAGCTATTTTTCTAGTCCTATAGAATTTTGTTCATAGTTCTAGAATAACCGCTACTATGCTCTAGAAAATTAGTCTGTTTATATACTTCTCACTCTAATTTAGAGTAAGTTTTTTGGAACAGCAATTTAAAAAAAATTTTTTTTTAAAGAAGCTTTATGTTTCATAAATAATCCATCAAAAATATAGGAGGATTCCAATATACCCCACCTTCTCCCCCTCTCACACTTTTCCCCATTAAAAACATCTTTCATTAGTGTGGCACATTTGTTACAATTGAGAAACACATATTGAAACATGGCTAATAACCATGGTCAATAGTTTACATTATAGTTTACACTTTGCACCGCACGTTTTTATAGGTTTTGACAAAATATACAATGGCCTGTATCTGTCATTGCAATGTCATTCAGAACAATTCTAATGTCAAAAAAATGCCCATGTTACACCTGTTCTTCCCTCTCCTTTCCCTCTGAACCTCTGTTGATCACTGCCTTTATATCAATGTTAAAAGATCTTCTACTGCTAGAATAATATTAGGTCTATTTTAGTCCATAGTTGCATTCCCCCCTTATGTTTGTTCATTCCTCAATCTTGAGGATTTTAGGATGGTTATGCCCACTCTGTTTCTGATTAAGAGAGGCCTTAGATCTCATGGGGCAGATGAATGAAACCATCTTGCTTGCAGTTGGTATTCTCTGTTTTTTGAATGGGCATAGTCCATCATCATCCTTTTGTTAGTTTCTTGGGTGAGTCCAAAGAACTGGAGAATAGGTGTTGTAACTCAGTTGAGATTCAGGCCTCAACCAGCATATGAACAGACTGAAGATTTAAGTCTCTGGGACATATATTTAACAAGTATAATGCTAAATATAGGTTCAAATAAAGGGGGCAGAAGAGTCATACATAGAGAAATTATGAATGAGTCTAACTCCGTTACATTGGGGAACAAATATTCCAAGGTAAAGCCCACTGCCAGGGTGCTGAATTCCTGAGATTCTGTGCCCTGCCTATGGTGTCTAGATGTCTCTAAAGCCCTCAGGAGCACCCCTGCTTGAGGCACCATTTACTGTTGCAGTCAATGAGATCCTTCTGAGATATGCATAAGGGTAACCTCTGGAATGACCCTCCCCAACTCACTTTGAAATCTCTTATCCATAAAAACTCATTTGTATTTTCCCCTTTTTGTCAAGGTCTTTTTCCAAATGCATTGCTAGTTGGTGCTTGGTAATAATCCCTTGGTGCCAGGGAGGCTCATCCCTGGGAGTCTGTCCCACATTGGGGCACAAACATTTTGTTTTGTTGTTTCTTTTCCATTAGCACAGTAGGTACTTGTCACTTAGCTAGGAGTTTCACATGCACCAACACACATGCTCACACACAAGCATATTTTCTCATTTCCTAGGACTGTCATAACAATCTATCACAAACTGGGTGGCTTAAAACAACAGAAATGTCTCATAGTTCAGGAAGCTATAAGTCTGAAAAGGTGTCTGCAGGGTCATGCTTCCTCTGAAATCTGTAAGGAAGAATGTCCCATGCCTCTCTCCTGGCTTCTGGTGGTGGCTTGCCAGCAATCCCTGGCATCCTCACCTCTATCTTTCTGTCCGTGTCCACATTTCCTCTTCTCAAAAGGACACTAGTCCTACTGGCTTAATGGCCCTACTCCAGTATGGCCTCATTTTCTTGCTTAATTCCATCTACAACCACCTTATTTTCAAATAAAGTCACATTCTGAGGTGCTGGGGATTACCTCAACATGTCTTTTTGGGAGACACAATTCAATCCATATCATATCTCTGTTTTGCAGATGAGGAAACTGAGATTTGGAGAAGCCTCACAAGCAGTTGCCTTAATACCCATTCCATGCTTCAGTCCAATCCTTGTATATTATTTTTTCTTCCCTAAAATATTTTGACATATGTTTATTAAGATTATTGTGTGATGAGGTCAAGTACTGCTGTTTGGGGATACAGTGGTGAAAAACCCATAAAGAATCCTGATAAATCTTACATTATGGAAAGAAGCAAGTTATACCCAAGCCCAGGTGAAGCCGGGGAAGTGTTGGCTTCCTCTAGGTTCTTGGCTCTGTTGCACAAAAGAATTACACACCAGTTTAGTTAGGCCAGTAAGAAGAATTTTTTGGGAAATGGGGGAAAAGAATAGAGTTTGCTGAGAAATGGGAGAGGAGGACAGAAATACACACCAAGATTTGATGCAGGCTCCTCTAGGCAGAGAGCGAGATTTGGCTTGTGTGGTCACCTTTTAAGCTATTAATTATTCCTTCTCTTGCTAATGCTAAGGGGAAGGGCCCCAGCTGTTATTGGTGGGGGCCAATGGTGAGGCCTTTTGTTTGCAGTTATACGGGACCTCCAGTCACCCCGGAAAGAGTCCCAACTTAAACCTCAAGGTCAAAGTCGAGGTCTCGGCAGGGTCTCATGGCCATGTTGTCTGTCAGCCATGTTGTCTGTCAGCCATATTGTGACTCATCTTCTCCTCGTTTCCCTGTATTAACCTGCCTCACAGGGGCAGCACCACTGTGGGTAGTCATGACAGACTTCTCTAAGAACCTTTTGTTAGAAAAGGAAATTTTCCTGATGTGAACATATGTGCATGCCAAGGCACTGGCAGAGCTGGCCTTTCCCTTTAATGGCTGACACTGAGAAAGCAGAATTTTCTACAGAACCTAGCTGTGAAAGCTTTCATACAATAAGAATACTGCCAGCCCTGCCTGTCTGTACCGTGCCAGCGAGAACTGGGGCTCCCAGTTTTTAAAATAGTGAATTCAGAATTAAAGATTTACAGAGGATAGTTTTAATCCCCTAAAATGGCTGTTTTACTAAATCTTGTGAGGCACAATTTTTCTTGCAAGGACTTGAAGGTGGTTAGCAGACAATTGCATGTCATTTTACTCTTTAGAACACTACTTAAAATGTCAGGATGGATTTTCTAAAGTACAAATCTCAGCTTCCCCATTCTGGTTCAGACTCTCTCAATTATTCTCACCAAATAAAAACAGGACCTAAAAGTCTTAGTTATCTGGGCTTGTTATTGGTTGTCCATACTGTTTATGTACCTCATCCCTAAGAGTACTAAGGACCCTTACCTCAGGAAGAAAGACCACAGTGCTTTCCTGTAACATTTACATGGGAATTCTCATTAGCCTGGCTAATCATTGTGGATATTCTCACCATCAGTTTCCTAAGCAAAGTTCAAGTAACAATACTCTATTATTGAACAAGGAAAATCCAGCTATTGTTTTATCTTTTAGTTGATTCCAAGTAAGAATAATATTTATAAGAGAATAACACACACACACGCCTACCCACATAAAATAACTTCCTCACAGCTATTTAGGTGTAAGCCTCATTTATATTTTGCCTGCTCTTATTAGGCCTTCAAAAATCTTCTTTCTGAAATGAACTGTTAGTCCTGATTACATTAGGAGGATAGTATGTGGGGAAATGGCTCTTCACCATCCGTTCACTTTCCCCACCAATCTCTCTTTTCTCATTTCTACTACAGCCTCACCTAAAAAAAATCACAGAAGTAATGCCAAAAAAAAAAAAAAAAAAAAGTAGCCTGTGCTTTTCTACTCATAGAAAGTTCCTTTTGAATACACTAACATATTTCTCCCAATAAACAATACAAGGGATCAAGTTCTTATTTTTTTACATTAGAGACATGACCATGCTAATCATTTTGTCTCCCACAGTTTGCAAATAAATTCATACATTAAAATGAATGGGGACAAAAGTAAGGTCTGGAAAGTTTAAATGACAAACCCAGGGTTACCTAGCTAGTTAGAGCTGCCATTAATTTCCATGAGCATTCTCAGAGTTTTTACACATATAAGCAATTATAACCAGAATTGGAAAAATTGGCTGACCCCTATTTACCAAATGTATTCTGCTCAAATTACCCAAGGAAGGACCAAAAGTGTAAAAGGAAACTCAGTTGTATCTTCTTTTTCCCACCTGTCAGAAATCTGGTTTTCTCTTCCTTTCTCTATGATACAACTCTCCTTGTTCCTGCTCCTCATAGAGCCCTTTACAAAAATAGAGAAAAAGATGCTGGAAAGTAGCATCTTCCTATGATGTCTAGTCTCCAATTTATTGCGTATTCCTGGTGAGTCAGAAGAGGACCTCCCAGCAGCACAGCATGTGGGGAATGTGTAGCTCACTGGTTAAGGTCATTTTTAAAGTTGAAATAAAATGTACTTGTCGCTCCTGACACAGTTGCGTGGAGGGATTGATGTTTTAGGTGCTGTGGACATAAAACCTAAGCACCATGTTATCAATCACTTCAAAAAATGTAGCGCAAAAAAGAATCTATCATATATATGTGTAAGCATGTCTGTGAATAAGAAGTCTATTCTGTCAACACGTATAAATTGGCATATTTTAGAACCCTATCATAAATTGTTATTTCTTGGAAATGTTTTGTATATTTTCATTCATTTAAGTATATTATACAGATAATATCCTCAAAGAGGAATTGTACAAACATATTACTTTGTCTTACATTATCACACTTTTAATTCAAATCATAAATGGAATTTTTTGTCAGTTTAGAGTAGATTTTTCAAAATGCTTTCCAAGTTCATCTAGTGTAATACACACATGATACTAGCAAAAAAATTGCAAGACAACTTTAAAAGGAGAGAAATAAAGCTAAATTCATTCATTTAAAATAATAATTTATTTTAATAATAATACTAAATGCAGTATTATGAAATACAGAGGAACAACTTTCAGGAATAGACCAAACTTGGGACAGATTTTAGAGTTCATAAATAAAAGGGTTTTCCCGATGACCCTGCCTTTAGCTACTTTCAACTTATTTAATAAAGTGAAATAAGAAGCTCTCCATTTGTTTTCACCCTTGCTGGATTAAAGAGATGTCATTCTTCATTGATGCAGTAGACTTATCATGATAAAAACTAAATTTTGTGTTTTTTACTGATTTCATAATTTGAAATTCAATTCAAAATGTGAGCAAAATGGATGTTTGCCCCTAGGTTTTGGCAAAGTGCATATGTAGTTGGAAATAAACAGAAATTATTGAATCATCCTGCTCTGGATGTAATCAAATAAGGAACTGAGTTGGAGATAACAACTCTGCCATTTGCGACATGATTGCTTTAGATTACGTAGTATGATCAAATGGAGCTTGTTTATGCTTTATTCTGATTTTTTCCCTAAAATTCTAAACAATTCAACATCTCAACAAAGATATCATGAATCTTGTGCTGTTGGCAAGAAGAACTCTGGAAGGCACAATGTGATGACACACTGCAAATGGTATGAGATGCCACATGGGAGCCTCAGCTCTTTTTTTTTTTTTTGATAATTGATAAGAGTTTATAAAGGAAACCCAACAAAGTGTTGGGGAGCACTGCAGAGCTGGCACCAGAAGGAAGCATTACAACCCCCAAGTCAGAAGTGGCCAGAAGGGTGGTACTATGGTCCACCCCATAAATCCTTCAGATTTAAAAAAAAATGAAATATAGTTTTTTATTTTTTTTTAAAGATACTTAAATTACATAAATGTTACATAAAAAATATGGGGGATTCCCCTATGCCCCACTCCCCACACCTCCCACATTTTCCCACATTAAAAGCATCCTTCATTAGTGTGGTACATTTGTTACACTTGCTGAACACATTTTGGAGCATTGCCAACAATCGTGGATTATAGTCTATATTGTAGCTTACACTCTCTCCCACACATTTTGTAAGTTATTACAAGATATATAATGGCCTGTATCTGTCGTTGAAATGTCATTCAGGACAATTTCCATGTCCCGAAAATGCCCTCTTATTATACCTGTTTTTCCCTCTCCCTTGCATCAGAACCTCCAGTGGCCACTGTCTCCACATCTGTTCTTCTATTGCTAGAGTCACAATAAGTCTATAGTAGAATAACAGTAAGTCCACTCTAGTCCATTGTTCATTCCCCAATCCTGAGGATTCTGGGAAGGTGATGTCCACTCTGCCTCTAAATGGGTGGGGGCTTAGATCCCATGGAGCAGATGGATGGGACTACCTTGCTTGCAGTTGTAGACTCTGTTCCTTGGGATGGTCATTGTCCATCATTATCTCCTTGTTACTTGTCCTCAGTTGTTCTTAATGATGTATTGGAATTGGCCTAATATTGAAATTATTTGGATAACTGAATCTGACCCCTCTCTGTAACAACTATTTTGAATTCTTTTTAAAACAATTTTTGGTGGAAATCTGGTTAAAATGAATTCTGTACTTCTGTTTCTGCTCTCCAAGACTGTTATATGGAGTCACAAAGGAGCTTGGGATCTTCATTGAAAGTGCAGGTGGCTTTATATGATTTTGTTGCTTTTTCTTGCTCAGTAGTTGTCAGTTCTCAGTGTGTTTTCTTTCCCCTCAACTCCATCTAGATATTTGTTGAAAATGTTTGATTGTGTTCCTGAAAGAGATAATTTATTTTCATTATTTTATTTCTAGCATTTTGCGTAGGTCCTGGCAGATAGGCTTTTTGAATTATACTTGTTTATCTTAAACAGAACTCACCCCTACCACCCAAAAAATATATAGATTATACTAAGAATAGAAATTTAAACAGAATTCTAAAGCAATTTGCCCTTGCATCAGAGTGGCACAAATATTATCCTTAAGTACAAGTGCATGGTCTTCATTAAATCTTAAAACGCACACATACACACACACACGAGTACATCTTTTACGAGTTTTGCCTTTCTGAGAAAAAAGAAAGATTAGAGAAATCTAATTTCCAATAAGAATAATATTTTGTTTAATCAGTGATGATAGCGTGTTTTTCCTTTTTAAAAAATCTACTGGCAAATAGATGTATCTCAGCAGGTTGAGCACCTGCTTCCCATATACAAGGTCTCAGATTCAATCCCCAGTACCTCCTAAAAAAACATCTATTATATGAAATCATCTCCTTTAAAAACAATTTACCCAACAAAGTAATATGTAAGTCCCCAGAAGTGAATATGTTTTGAGGTTGTTTTAAAGTTGCTACATTTGAGAAGTACAGTAGAAATCATCTAATCTAGTGATACATAGTAGTTGCTCAAAGAATAGTTATAGCCATTGATTAAACATAATTCCTAAACATAAAACAAAATTAAAGAATCTTTGAAAATGGTATTTTGTTTTTAACTTTAAGAACTATTCCAACCTGCATTACACCTCCCCATGTGGAGGACAGAATATGTAGCGTTACCCAAATTGATGAGATAATGGCATCCTTTACTCACAGACTATCTTATAGGACCACTATTCCAGAATATATTTTGGGGAATCTGATTTGGACAAACCTAATAATTTTATTGATAAGGAAAAGGAGACCAAGAGAGGTTTTTTCCAAAGTTTTCAAAGGTACAACTTGAGAATTGGAGGAGCTAGAACTCAAATACAAATTATCTTCCTTCCGTTTGGTAATTCCTTCACTATAGCATTTTAGAAAGATATATACATATACATATTTCTAATACATTGTTTTAGGACAGAAAGCAATGAGAACAGTCTGACTATAATCAACAATCATGTCTCCCTAGAAAATATAGGAGAACATAATACTTTTGAACTATTTCTGCTTTGGGAACAAGTTAAAATCACACATATATTTACAAAGATTACCAAGGTTGTTTATCTTAAGTCATCAAAAGATAATGTGAAGTAAAGAATTACCTTTAGTAACTTATATAGTTAGTGATTTTAACAGTAGATTTCTTAAAACAAGATATGGATAAGGAGGAGAAACTTTGAATTTTGGAGCAATGAAATGTTACATTTTGAAAGTTTAAAGAGCTCTTAGCACCATAATTTAAGTTCAAAGTCTGCCTCTAAACCAAATACAAATTAAACTTTCAATGTTCGTATGGCAAGTTCACAATAAGTATATCAGAGAAAACATGAGCACAAAAACTATTCTTGTCAAATCACAAATTAAAGCATCTTGGCAGTCTATTCTTCATGCTAACTTTAATGGAAGTTCCACAGGGACATGTGGAAGGTGTGACTGGAAAATGCTATGACAGGAAGTCACAATGCTGAAAGTCGATTCACACCTAGAGTACCTGTGATGTTACGAGCACCTCACCTGGCGAGTCTCACTGTGATTGTAACATGAAATGTTTACCTAACAGGAAACAGCCAAATACTGCATTTTATTTAGCTCCATCTGAGCTTAGCCCAAGTCTCAGGGCTTAGGAGATGTAAAGTGACAAGAGCCCAATAAGAACTGGACTTATCACTTGAAGGAATGATGCATGATAGACAATAATACCTGCTCTGATTAATTGTTTCAAATAAAGGTTCATTCTTCAGAAGCAAATCCCTTATTCTCTTTCATGGATTCTCATTTTATTCTTTTAAAAAAAATTCTCATTGCCCTGAAATAATAGTGAATTTTGCGTTATTAAATTAATTGTGTGCATAAATGATAAAATGATATATTGAAATCAACAAAATCCATTTTAAAGCTTAAAATAGTAAGATAACAGTTTTAATACACGGAGGGGTTGTTTCTGGACTATGGGAAGAAAAGTGGGAAAATATTAAACAAGAGGTTCAAGTCTGTTTTCTCTGAACTTTTAAGATTGCACCATACTGTTCCAGAAGGCTGTCGTAATGTTATAGAAAGACCCTAGATCCATCATGGTCTTTTCCCCTACTTTCTCACTGTATTCAATCGCTTAGCTTAGTCTTTCAAATCAGTAATGAAAGGTGAATATTTAATCTCCTTAAGTGGACTAGCTCATTTTAAATTAACTGTGTATTTTTTGGACAAGATTCTCCTTTGGCAACCTAATGTTATTAGGGTACAGGCTCTTTTAATTGCCATGATCTTAAAGATCTTAACTCTTAAATATGATTTTGATTAGTAAATGTTCTACTTTATAGGGTGATTTAGTTCAAGTAACATGTCAAAGTTACAGACTTTATGGAAAGCAACAAATATATCAATACCACCAGATACTTATTGTTCTCTACCTAAGAGCCTTAACCTAAGCCCCTCTTCCTTGTCTTCAGAAACTGTAATACTCCAATACAGAGGCTGAAAATAAAAATAAAAAATAAAAAAAATTTAAAAAGCCTCCTGATGCTTCCTTTGCATCCAGAGCATGGAAGCATTATCCAACCCCAGGCAATGGTAGTTGAGGTGAAACCCACTGGAAAGCTTCTTGGGACTATTTCAACCCTAAGGAAAAGAGGCACAAGAGAACATGTCCCTCGCCTCCTGGGTTGCACGAGCTTATGTCAGACCAGAGCCTAGGACACGACTGCCTCCTTGGGCCACCTCACACCCAGAGATGGCAGGGAGGAAACAGAACACTTCCAGCTCCAGGGCGAGAGTAATTCACTAAGCCACCTCTGAAACCACCCCAGCTCTAACTTTCTGTTATGTGGAATAACAAATATCCTTTCTAAAATATCTATAGTTGTATGTGAATATTCTCTTACTTACATCCTCACGGTTACAAACTACACATTTCTTAACCTCAAAAAAAAATTTTCTTTTTAAGATTTATTTTATTTATTTCTCCCCACCCCTCTGTTGTTTGCATTCGTTGTGTCTGTTTGTTGTGTGCCGGTCTTCTCTTTTTGGGAGGCACTAGGAACTGAACCCGAGACCTCCCATGCGGGAGGGAGTTGTCCAAACTCCTGAGCCACCTCGGCTCCCTGCTTTGCTGCATCTCTCATAGTGTTTCCTCACTGTGTCTCTTGGTTGTGTCATCTTACTGCATCAGCTCACCATGCCAGCCCGTCGAGTCAGCTCGCTGTCCAGCGTGTCCTCTCCAGGAGGCACCGGGAACCGAACCCGGATCTCCCATGTGGTAGGCGGGAGCTCAGTCACCTGAGCCACATCTGCTTCCCAGCCTCAAAAATTTTACAGTCTTGTAACTAAGAGTAATAAAATCTGGAAAAAGAGGAGGATAACAAGAGAAACACATTATTCATATCTATAATTGATTATTGTTACTTCTGCCTGACCTGGGTATATTCCCCCATTTCCTGGCATCTTGGTTTTTCTTTGGTCTCTCATCCTTCTACCACTTTCAGATCATATAATTGCTACACTCAATCACATGATTTATTTAGGAAAAGGCATATGGTACAAGGAGGTCCAACAAGACTTGATTCCAACTCTTTTTAATTTTTGAGCTATTTTTTAAAAGCCTTTATTCTTTGGTTCTTAAAACTATGGATTATAGGCCTTGTGACTGATCCCTGTTCTCTATCCACCCCCATCCTGTTTTATTAATACAACTTTAAAATCTCATGATCACTAGACAGCCCTTTAATATTTGTTTTTTGTTTGTTTGTTTTTTAAAAAGATTTATTTATTTATTCATATATCCCCCCCTTGCTGCTTATGTCCACTGCATCCATTTGCTGTGTGTTCTTTCTGTGTCTGCTTATCTCCCCCTTGCTGTGAGGTCCTGCTGCATCAGCCCACCGTGCTGCGCGGGCCGGCCTGCCCTCACAAGGAGGCCCCGGGATGGGAACCCGGGGCCTCCCACATGGTAAACAGGGGCTCTATCGATTAAGCCACACCCGCTTCCCTTTAATATTTGTTAATGAAGGAAACTGAGTCAGCCCCACCCCAATTACTCATGTATAAACCTTCTAAACCTGGATACTATAATATCAGAATTACTGCAGTTCAGAGAGATGGATTTTAAGGCCGTTAGGCCATCTGAGCTCTTTGCTATGCACTGCTAATAAAAACTCTTTCTTTTTGAAAGCCCAGTGTCTCACGAATTGGTCTTTGAAGTGCATTGGGCAGGGAACCCCAATTTTGCTCAATATCACTTGTTTCACCAGACAACTGGACTCCATAACCTAACCATGTTGACACGTGAGATTAACCATCACATCATATGTGGGGACCCAGGCCTCAGCACGTAGCCGCCTGCATGACCGAGACATAAGATAAAGGTTAACAGGCCTCCCCAGAGGGGAGAGAATGCAAAGACGGTATCATAAACTGTGGTCTTCCCAACGCAGTAAATGTCCTTCCTACAAGCGTAGTGAAAACATCCCCACACCCCACGTGTGCACTTCACATGACCCTAGCAGAAGCTCTGTTCTCATACCCCATGGAATGTCCTTGTTCTGCAGCCCCTTATATATCACCCCGCATTTTCTCATCTCTTTGTGGAGCACTATCTTCATTCTTTGACTGGCTGCCATCAAAGAATCTCTCCTGTCCTTAAGTCCCAAAAAAGCTGATGCCTGACTAAATGCCAGGTGGGTTCTTTGGTCTTGTGGCTGCCCTTCAGGAGTTGGGTTGTAGCACCATACAAGTGTTCATTGCTCTGCATGTACATCCTCTGTTGCATTAATGCTGACTCAGTTCAGCTATTATTCCTTAAGATAGGAAATGAAACTAGGTTGGCTCAGTTTAGAGGGGGTTGACCTAAATCACGAACTGTGCTGGAGTCAGCAATACAACGTGCAGCCTTAAGCCCTGGCATGCCATGTGCTGAGAGTAGGTGCTAAGTCAGAGTCCAGGTCCCTCATGGTGAGTTGTCCATGGTGGTATCCCTTGGTATCCGTTTCAAACAGCACCCCCTTGGCATACCAACACCACTGTGATAGTGTTCCCTAATTTTGAATCTGAAGGAGAATGGATCCTTTCCTCCCAGGAAGCCCTGACATCTGACATGTCTTATGTAAGCTGACACTCCCCAGCTCCCATCTCTGTCCACAGTTTGTGTGCATGCCAAAGGCTATCAGGGAAGAGCACATTCATCAAGCCATAGAGGTTCAAACTTGCATCCTTCCTCCAGAGCTAGGGATGCTCATTCTCCTTTCCTTTGCATAGGAATCATTTAAGTAAATCATCCCAAAATTAAAGTCTGCTCTAATGAGGTTTACTGTCTCCAAATATAGATTTCAGAAGGGAAGTTATACGTCTACATTTTCTACCGCATCAGGCATCTCATTAGTCCAAAAGAAAGAACAATACACACTTCTTTGACAGTATGGTTTATTACTACTTTTCTTTGTTTCCTTTCATAAGAGAAAAAAGAAAACAAGAGACAGTAGAAGAGAAATAAGAAAATGAAGCAATAGAAGGGAAAGGATAACTTGACGTTGATTCCCCCAATGGCTACAGAAATTGCCCAAGCACATTGCATACTGATGTACAGCAGGCAGGAAAGAAACTCAAGATGTTCAGAGTGGAATTAGCCAGGGAACAGCCCTATCTTGGGATAACATTTTTCTGCTTGTATTTTCTTTAGTGTAATTCTAATATGGGGGCATCAGTAAGCAGATGATGATCCTGTCAACTCCATTTTTCCATTGGATCCCACTCCCATTCTATCTGTGTTCAGGGCCATTGCAATGATGGACAAATGATTGATTATTTCTACATATAATTATAATTTATTTTTAAGATTTAAAAAATGAAGATATATTCTCTAAGCATAGAATACAGAATCTAGGCTATCCCTAAAAGATATTCCTATAATACTCAAAGCATGTGAGGAAGCTTCAAAATCAATCATTAAATCATGATAGTGATGGTTATGGAGGGCACAGTAATCTAACAAACAGGCAAAAACAGTCATAAAAACTCTTCTGTACTTGGGAAAGATCCCAGTCTCGGTTCTAGGGATACTGACTTGTCAGAAAGGCAGATACCAAAATAATTGCAAAGCTAAGAAGCCATGTAGTCAAATGAAGGCAGCAGGGTGCTTGTGGAGCACAGGGACTTGGGACCACTGAGCCTCTAGACCCGAAGCACTGCACCAAAGAATTTGGCCTGGTGGACTCACAAGGATTTTGTAGTTCTTCTTTTCAGAGTATATGCATTACTCCTAATCCACATTCTTGAATAATTCCCATTTCACTAATAAAAAGAAAAATTCTAATAACCTTTATGATAATCTACCTTTTGGCTAGACATCAATAAGGATACAGTAAGTGCTGAGTGACCAAACTTTAAGGTGCATGTTCCTGTTAAACTACTTCATAGGCTAATTGAAAACTTTTGGATTGAGGATTCCAATTAGAGCACTTCAAATGCTAATTATAAATCCCTAGGGTGTTAACTTGCACACACAAATCATGCTGCATACACTAAAGCATTTTAAAGTAAATTATCAAGCATTGCATCTTCTAGAAAGGGAAGGAAATTCAGTGATCAGGGGCCGTGCTAATCACCTCTTTTTAAGCAGTGCTCTGCTTGACACTGTTGAACATCTACAGCACTGTTAAAACTGATATTTGAAATGAAGACGGTAGAGCCCTGTAATGTTTCCCAGTGTCTTTTGCATTATTAAAGTTAGAATGTGTTGCTTTACAGTCATACATATTTCAAGGAACACTTTTAAAACTGGTAAATTTCCCTCAATTTCTTGAAGCCATCTTCTCCTCCTGTCATTCACGTATAAATAATAGTGTCAGCAGTTCTATGTTCATGAAGACTCAAGAGGTGAATCAACTTTGAATTTTTTCCTTCTCCTATCTGATTTTTTCCCAAAGTTGGTTATTTGTATGCCTTTCTTTCTTTCTCTCTCTCTTTCCTTCTCTGTCCCCACCCCCTTCGTTCTTTCCTACACAGCTATTGAAGGGGATTCACTTTTTTTTTTTTTA
>JAQZBX010070342.1:0-15432 GCA_029593785.1 Cabassous unicinctus
AAGCTTCTTCAAAAATGAAGCCATTACAATAGCTAAATACAATTAATAGGAAAATGAAATAATAATGATAAGTTTAAATATAAGAAATAAAATACATAAAAAATTTTTAAAAACTAAAAATAAAATTAAATTAAAAGATTGGGATATTTTAAAAAATGAAAAATATTTAAAAAATTTTTTTTGACATTTTGCCTTTCATCACAGCAATATCTGGTGTACTGTCTGTACTGTGGCACCTTCCCCCACTCATTTCCCAGTCTCACTATTTTTCATTTTGCTTTCAAAGAAGTTTTATGTCACAACAAAGTCACACACAGAATACAGCGGACACTCATATACCCAACATCCTCTCCCTTTCCTGCCCTCTATATTAATACCTTTTTATGTGTGGATGGTACATTTGTTATAACTGATATACAAATATTGAAACATAGCTAATAAACATGGTCAATGGTTTACACCATAGTTTACATTTTAGACCATATACTTTTATCAGTTTTGATATTTACCATGTCCTGTGTCCATCACTGTAAGATGATGCAGAACACTTCTACTGCCCACTAAATACCCCATCACTGAGCTATTCTATTCCTTCCTCCCCCTCCTCCCAGGGCTCATGGCGACTCCCTGGCTTCACTCGTTGGATGACAAGATTCCACAAAAATAAAAGAGATCATAGGTGTATACTATGGAGTCTCCCAGGAAGATGGCAGACTAGAAACATTTTCTTCTCTCCCAGAAAAGCTAGAGGACAGGCAGAAACAACCAGGAAGGCAGTCTGAGAGGGAAATTTCTAGCCCTAAATACCCATATTAAATAAGAAGGGCTAACCTCAAAAGATTTAATTAAACAACTAGAGAAACTGGAAAAAGAACAGGAAACCAATCCCAGAGCAAGCAGAAGGAAATAAATAATAAAGATTAGGGCAGAAATAAATGAAATTGAGAATAAAAAAATAGAGAAAATTAACAAAACCAAAAGCTGGTTCTTTGAGAAGATCAGTAAAATTGACAAACACCTAGCTAGACTAACAAAGAAAAAAGAGAGAAGATGCAAATAAATACAACCAGAAATGAAAGGGGCAGGGGGAGTTACAAATGACCCCACGGAAATAAAAATGATCTAAGAGGATATTATGAGAAACTGTATGCCAACAAACTAGACATCCTAGATGAAATGGATAGATTACTAGAAATGCACAGCCTACACTGATGCTACAAGAAATACAAAAACTTAGCAAATCAACCACACTTAAAGAGATTGAATCTGTCACCAAAAATCTCTCCACAAAGAAAACTCCAGGACCAGATGACTTCACAGGTGAATTCTAACAAGCATTTAAAAAGAAAAAAAAAAAAGATAAATTAACACCAATCCTGTTTAAACTATTCCCAAAAAATTGAAGGAGTGAAGATTACACAACACGTTTTATGAAGCCAACATCACCCTAATACCAAAGTGAGATGAAGACACCACAAATAAAGAAAATTACAGACCAATCTCTCTAATGAACATAGATACAAAAATTGTCAACAAAAGATTTGTACATGACAACTAAATGGGATTTATTCCTGGTATTAAAGGCTGGTTCAATATAAGAAAACCAATCAATGTAATACACCACAGTAACAAATTGAAGGATAAAAACCACATGATCATTTCAATCAATGCAGAAAAGGCATCTGACAAACCCCAGTATCCTTTATGTCTAGAAAAACATTCTGAAAGATAGGAATAGAAGGAAAATTCCTCAATATGATAAAAGGCATATATGAAAAACCCACAGCCCACATGGTACTCAAAGTAGAAAGGTTGAAAACTTTCCCTCCAAGACTGAGAACAAGACAAGGATGCCCACTGTCACTGCTGTTATTCAATATTGTATAGGAAGTTCTAGCTAGAGCAATTAGATAAGAAGAAAAATTAAAGGCATCCAATTAGGAAACGAAGAATTAAAACTCTATTTGTGGATGACATGATCATATATTTAGAAAATTATGAAATATCAATGACAAATCTACTTGAGCTAATGAGTTCAGCAAAGTGGTAGGATACAAAATCAACACACAAAAATCAGTAATGTTTTTGTACATTAGTATTGAACAATCTGAGGAGGAAATCAGGGAAAAATTCCATTTTCAATAGCAACAAAAAGACTCACATACCTAGGAATCAATTAAACCAAAGAAGTACAGTATCTATATGCAGAAAACTATAAAACAATGCTAAAAGAAATTTTAAAAAGACCTAAACAAATGGAAAGAAATTCTGTGTGTATTGGAAGAATAAATATTGTGAAGATGCCAATCTTACCAAAACTGATTTAGAGATTCAATGCAATACCAATCAAAATTCCAACAGCCTATTCATTGCCAAAATAGAAGAGGTAATTACCAAATTCATTTGAGTGGGAAAGTGCACTCAAATAGCCAAAAGCATTCCAAAAAGGAAGAGCAACATGGGAGGAATTCCTCTACCTGAACTTGAAACATATTACAGAGCTACAGTGGTCAAAACAGCATGGTACTGGCATAAAGATAGACACATCAATCAGTGGAATGGAATTGAGTCCAGAAATAACCCCCCACCTCTGTTGCCAACTGGTTTTGACAAACATACCAAGTCCATGTTAACAGGACAAAACAATCTCTTCAACAAACAGTGCTGGGAGAATTGGATATCTATAACTAAAAGAATGACAGAGGACCCCTACCTCATTCACTATACAATAATCAACTCAAAATGGATCAAAGGCCTAAATATAAAAACCAGGACCATAAAATTACTAGAAGGAAATGTTGGGAAATATCTTAAAGACATTGTGGTAGGTGGTGGTTTCTAATACCTTACACCCAATGCACACACAATAAAACTGAAACTAGATAAATGGGACCTCCTCAAAATTAAACACTTTTGTACCTCAAAGGACTTTATCAAAAGGGTGAAAAGTCAGCTGACAATGGGAAAAAATATTTGGAAATCACATGTCCGATAAGGGTTTAATATACATGATACATAAAGAGATGTTACACATTGTGATTATACTAAAAGCCATTGATTATACACTTTGGATATAATAGCCAGAAACAGCAGCTATGTACAGTGGGGGAAGCATAGAGGGATTGAGAGGTGAGGAATTTTCTTGTTTTGTCTGTTTTATGTTTATTATTATTATTGAAATAATGAAAATGCTCTAATAATGATTAAAGTGATGAATGCATAACTACATGATTATGGCAAATATCACTGATTATACACACTGGATAAATTGTATGTTTATTAATATGTATTAATAAAATTGATTTGTTATAAGAAATAAAAGAGATGTTACAACTCAACAATTAAAAGACAAATGACCTGATTAAAAAATGAGCAAAAAACTTGAATAGACATTTTTCCAAAGAAGAAATACAAACGGCAAAAACACTCATGAAAAAAATGTTCAACATCACTAATAATTAGGAAATTGCAAGTCAAAACTACAATGAAATATCTTTTCACTCTTATCAGAATGGCCATTACTAAAAAGACAGAGAACTACAGGTGTTGGAGAGAATGTGGAGAGATAGAACACTTATTCATTGTTGGTGGAAATGTAGCCACTGTGAAGAACAGTTTGTCAGTTCCTAAAGAAGTTGAATATACATTTGCCACATGACCCTGCAATACCGATACTGGGTATATACCCAGAAGAACAGAGAGCTGTGACACAAGCAGACATCTGCATGCCAATGTTCACAGCAGGATTATTCAGCATTGCCAAAAGTTCAAAACAACCCAGGTGTCCATCAACCAATGAATATATAAGCAAACTGATATATTCACACAATGGAATACTATGCAGCTATAAGAAGAAAAGAAGTCATAAAGCATATGACAACATGGATGAACCTGGAGGACATCATGTTTATTGAAGCAAGCTAGACACAAAAGGACAAATAATTTATGATTGTGCTCCTATCAAGCAAATATATTGTGTAACACATTGTATGATTCCATTATATATATTAATACCAATCTTACTTAAGCTCTTCCAAAAATTGAATAAGGAATGTTACTGAACTCATGCTATGAAGCCGATATCACCCTAATACCAACATCAGATAATGATATTACAAAAAAGAAAATTACCGAACCATTTCCCTAATGAATACAGATGCAAAAATTCTCAACAAAATACTTGCTAATTGAATCCAATAACGCATTAAAAGGATTATTCATCATGATCAAGTGGGTTTTATACCAGGTATGCAAGGTGGTTCAACACAAGAAAATCGGTGTAATATACCACATTAATAAATCAAAGAAGAAAAATCACATGATCTTATCAATTGATGCAGAAAAGGCATTTGACAAAATATATCATTTCTTGATTAAAAAAATATTATGAAAGATAGGAATTGAAGGAAATGTTCTCAGCATGATGAAGGCCATATATGAAAAACGCAAAGCTAATGTACTCAATGGTGAGAGACTGAAAAGCTTTCCCATTGAGATCAGGAACAAGACAAAGATGCCCGCTGCCACAACTGTTGTTCAATATAACAATAGACGTTCTAGTGAGAATAAAACAGGCAAGAAAAAGTGATAAAGGGCATCCAAATCAGAAAGGAATAAAAACTTTTGCTACTTGCAGATGATGTGATCTCATACCTACAAAGTCCTGAAAAATCTACAACAAAGCTCCTAGACCAAATAAACAATTTCAGTGGAGCAGCAGGATAAAAGAAAAATATGCAAAAATTAGTGGTGATTTTATACATTAGTAATGCATAATCTGAGGAGGAATTCAGGAAAAAAATTAATTTAGAGTAGCATCTAAAAGAATCAAATATTTAGGAATAAACTTAACAAGGATGTAGAGCACTTGTATTCAGAAAACTTCAATGCATTGCTAAAAGAAAGCAAAAGACCTAAATAATTAGAAGAATATTCCATGTTCATGAATTAAGATGTCAATTCTACCCTAATTGATATACACATTCAATGTAATCCTGATAAAAATTCCATCAGTATTTTGTAAACAAATGGAAAACACAATTATCAGATTTATTTGGAAGGGTAAAGGGTCTCAAATAGAAACAACTTAAAAATTAAAAGTGTAGTTGGAGGACTTTCACTTCCAGACTTTAAATCATATGACCCATCTACAGTGGTAAGAAGCAGCACAACACTGGCATGAAGATAGACTAAGAGACAAATGGGTGGTTCAGAAACAGATAATCACATCTATGATCAAGTGATTTTTTTTTTTTAAGATTTATTTATTTACTTGATCCATTTTAAAACCCCCCTTCCCCATTTGCTGTTTTGTGTCCATTCGCTGGGCAATTCTCTGTGTCTGTTTCATCTCTTCTCATCCTCCTCCTCCAGTCTTCACCAGGATTCGATCCTGAAGACCTCTGATGTAGGAGAGAGGTGTTCTAGCCATCTGCGCCACCTCGGCTCCTGGTTTTCGGAGCTTTCGGAGCATCTCATGTTGTCTCTCTACTTTTACGTAATCATCTTGCTGCATAGCTCCCGGGGCCTGGCGGCTCACCGGCACACAGAGCCTGGCAGCCCATGCACCTTCTATATATTTTTTTTAATTTTACCGGGAGGCCCCAGGGATCGAACCCAGGTCCCTCCATATGGCAGACGGATGCCCAACCATTTGAGCCACATGCGCCCCCTGATCAAGTGATTTTTGACAAGGCTGTCAAACCTGTCCAGCTGGGGCAGAATAGTCTATTCAACAAATGGTGCAGGGAGAACTGGATATCCATAGCCAGAAGAAAGAAAAGGATCTCTATCTCACACCTTATACAAATATTAATTCAACATGGATCAAAGACCTAAATATAAAACTTGAACCATAAAAGTCCTAGAAGAATATGTAGGGAAACATCTTCAAGACCTGGTGGTAGATGGTGGATTCTTTAATCTTATACCAAAAGCATGAGCAATGAAAGAAAAAAGAATAAATGGGACCTCCACAAACTTAAACACTTTTGTGATTCAAAGGACTTTGCCAAGAAAGTGAAAAGGCAGACCACTCAATGGGAAAAATATTTAGAAATCAGATATCCGATAAGGGTCTGATTTCCATTCTATATAAAGAGATCATACAACTCAGTAAAATAGTAAGCAATCCAATTAAAAAATGGGTAAATGACTTAAATAGACTTTCTCAAAAGAGGAAATACAAATGACCAAAAAAAGCACATGAAAAAATGTTAACTATCACTAGATATTAGGAAATGCAAATCAAAATAACAATGAGATATCATCTCACACCACACAGAATGTCCATTATTAAAAAACAGAAAACGATAAGTGCTGGACAGGATGTGGAGAAATAGGAATTCTCCTTCACTGTTAGTGGGATTGTAAAAAGGTACAGCCTCTGTGGAAGACAGTTTGATGGTTCCTAAGTAAGCTAAATATAGATTTGCCATATGATCCAGCAATCCTCTACTAGGAATATATCCAGAAGAACTGAAAACCGTGATGCAAACAGACATTTTTGCACAGTGATATTCATAGTGGTGTTATTCACAATTGCCAAAAACTGGAAGCAACCCACATGTCCATCAACCAATGAATAGGTAAACAAATTGTGGTATGTACATATGATGGAATTCTATGCTGCTATAAGAAAAAAATGAAACTGGGACACATATGATAACATGGATGAACTTGAAGACATTATGTTAAGTGAAATAAGCCAGACACAAAAGGACAAATATTGTATGGTCTCACTGATATGAATTAAATATGAAGAATAAAGGCTTGGAATTAAAACCTACAGTAAAGGTTATTAGGAGATAAGAGGAGGGCTGAGAAGGTGTACTGATGCTTAATGTATGTGGAAGTTTTAATTAACTTGACTGTCAATGTGCAGAAATGGATAGAGTTAATGGCACCACATTATAGTGAGTAGAAATAATGCAGCTGGTCAATAAATGGGATTGTGGCTAAAAAGGGTTGTCTTGGGATGTAAATGTTAATAAAAAAGAAAGCTCTAGAGCAATCTAAGGACTGAATAACATAGTGAACCCAGAGGAGGATGAGAATCATAGTTAATAGTACAAATACAAAATTTCTTTCTACGAAATTGAACAAATATACATCACTATTGCAAGGTGATGAGAATGTGGAGAAGCATGGTAAAAATACAATTAGTGTAACCTATGGACTATTGTTAACAGCAACACTGTAATATTCTTGCATCAATGCAAAGATGTGCTATGCTAATAATAGGTGGGATGGAAAACATATACAAAATATATACCATAGTAAAATAGTCTGATGACATTAACTCTTAATTTGTAACAAATGTTCTGCAACAATATAGTGGTTTGGTGGAGGGTTGTTGTATGGGAATTCCACACATGTTCATGATTATTCTGTAATTTCACAAACTCTCTAATAAAAATATATCTTATAAAAAAATATAAAATTATCTCTGAGATGACATGATTGTATACGCAGAAAAATCCTATAGCAGCCACACAAACACATTTACACTATTTACACTCATGCAGACACATACACCCTAACTATTATAGCTAATAAATAAATGCAGTAAAGTTGCAGGGTAAAAGATTAATGTGCATATGTCATTTGCATTTAGGCAAACAAATTGTGAGGAATCCAAAAAGAAAATTAAGAAAAAATTAACTTTCAGAGGCATCAAACATAATAAAATTGCTATGAATAATTTTTTTTAATGGTAAGAGAGCCAGGGAGTGAGCCCGGGACCTCATATGTGGGAAGCCACATCAGCTCCCTTCATTTGGTTTTCTTGTTTGTTTGCTTGTTGTTTATTTATTTTTAGGAGACACTGGGGACCAAACCCATGACATCCCCTGTGGAAAGAAGCACTCAACCACTTGAGCCACACCCATGTCCCTGCTATGAATAATTTTAACCAAGGTATGGAATACTTCTATACTGATATCCATAAAATATTGCTGAAAGAAATTAAAGAGGACCTAAATAAATGGAATGGCAGATTTAACATAGTTAAGGTAGCAGTTCTCCCCTTAAAACTTTTAGATGCGAATATTCTCGCTGTCCTGATTTTCTGATAATCAGGGTAGGCTAAACATTCACTATATTAGAAACCATGCATGTGTCCCCAGACCTAGTTTTTCTCCCTAGGTCTGGTTTTTGGAATGCTGGTGATAAACTAAGCCTGATTTATTATATGACCATCCTGTACGGGAAAAGACTGTAACTTTGGGTATCTTTGGTCAATCCTAAGATACATAACAGGGGGACGGATGTGGCTCAGGTGGTTGGGCATCCATCTCCCATATGGAGGGACCTGGGTTCGATCACCAGGACCTCCCAGTAAAAATAAAAAATAAAAAAATATAGAAGGGGTGTACCAGGTCCTGTGCACAGGTTCACCGTCAGGCCCCGCAAACGGGTGAGCCGCCAGGCCCCATGCGTGGGTGCGCCATCAGGCCCTGCACGTGGGTGAGCCGCCAGGCCCCACAAGCCACACAGCAAGATGATGACGTAACAAGAGAGTGACACAAGGGAGAGCTAAGATGAGATGTGCCCCAAAACCAGGAACTAAGGTGGTACAGGCAGTAGGATGCCTCTCTCCCACATCGGAGGTTCCACATAGACAGATGTTTGACTCCATCTATACAAAATATAAGTACAAATAAATTAGAGAGACACAAATAGAGTTGCAGTTATGTATGGCAGGGGAAGGATAGAGACATTGAAAGGTAACTATTAAAGGGTAGTGATTTTTTAAAAATTGTTTTTGAATTAATGAAAATACTCTATATTGAGTGAAATGATAAATGCACAACTCTGTGATTATACCAAATACCACTGGTTGTACACTTTGGATGGATTCTATGCTTTATAAATATGTTTCAATAAAATTGATTTTTTTAAAAAAGCTTAAGAAAAAAATCAATCATTATTTGTGCTTCTCTCAACAATATGAAGCCCTCTAACCTAGCACCTATAACACTGGATTGATAACTTAGATGCTGAAACATCAGTCTTCCTCCTGATTGCAATCTTCTGTTCATATTCATGTATATCATCATCTATTTTCACGACCTGCCTAAACCAATTGGAGGCACTGACATCAATGAGTGCATTTTCTCCTACGTGGCCATGGATTGGAGGAGAAAAAGAAAATGTCTCACATCTCTCCAGTGAATACACAATATTACTGGATCCAGGAACAACTTAGTATAAAGCTGGAAAGGAGATTAATTGTTGATGAAACCCCTAAATTTCTATGACCATCCCAGAAGCAGGGATAAATTTATCTGGAGCCCAGAGCCTTGAATACCTCGTGAATGCCCTTAGAATATCCAAGCAAATAGGAGGAACCTGACCATTGCTGATAATACATATGTAATTTCATTTAAGGGAGAATTCCATACTCACCAGCGGTTGCATTGTCAATAGCTCAGCTGACAACTGTCTTCCTCTGCATTTCTATTACAACCAGTCAAGCAAATCCAAAATGGGAAAAGAAGTCATGAGTCTCCAGTCTTGTACAAAATTCCCAGACCCACTTGTCATGAATTCCAACCTTTTACCTGGAAGTAATTCCAGCTCAATCAACATGCAAATGAAGGTGTGACAGTTTGATATTATTTATGAATCTCCCAAAAAGAGAAAAATTATATTTATAAACTGGTATGTTCCTCTGGGAGTGATACCCTTTGATTATATAAAATTCAAAGGCTAATAGGGTTTAAGTTTACCTGATAAACTTTAGAGCTTTGATTTGACCACATCAGTAGGGTGTGATTCAGGGTTGAGTCCCTCTTGGTGGGCTGATATAAAGGGATATTCACAGGTGAAGAGAGAGAGCCCCATAGATACCAGAGGACAGAACTTTGTCAGCTTTGATCCTGCAGTCCCAGGAAAAGAGATAAGCTATTTGCCTAGTAGTTTACAGACAACCTTGTGAAGAGACCAGAGCAGATCAGAAGGCCCAGCAAGAAACAAGCCCTATGCCAGCTTGTAGCTGAGAGAGAGGAAGGCTGAACCCTCGCAGACACTGGCAACCATCTTTGGTGAGAAAATATCTATATATGGTACCTTGACTTGGACTGTCTAGGGCATTGTAACTGTAAGTTTTTACCCCAAATAAATAACCATTATAAAAGCAAACAGATTTCTGGTACTTTGCATCAGCACCCCTTTGGGTAATACAGAATTTGGTACTGGGAAGTGGGGTTGCGCATTTGCAATTACCAAAAATGCTGCAACAGTTTTATAAATGGGTAAGGGGTATTTTTTGGAGGAACTGTAAGATACTTGATGGAAAAGGCCTAGATTGCTTTGAAGAAACTGTTGGTATGAATATGGATGCTAAAGAGATTTTGGATGAGGCCCTAGAAGGAAATGATAAAACTATTATTGCAAACTGAAGTAAAGGCGATCTGTATTTTAAAGTTGCAGAGAACTTAGCAAGATTGACTCCTGATGTTATACGGAAGACAGAATTTGAAAATGGTGAACCTGGACATTTAGCTGAAGAGCCTAGTAAACTCAGAGAATGTGGCTTGGCTTTTCCTTGCAGCTTATAGCAAAATGCTAGACAAAAGAGATAAGCTGAGAACTGAATTGCCGGGAGCAAAGAAACCAGAAAATGATTCTGGAATTTCCAAGTCTCTGGAAATCAAGCCCCCAGATAATAGTGCCCCATTTGAGGAATTAACTAAACTTGGAACTTGTAAGCCAGGATTGAATATGCAATTATGCAGGAAAGAGTTATGGAAAATGTTACCACCTGATGGCTTGGACCCCTGCTTCCTGCATGCTAAACCAACAAGCTTTTTGAAAGGGCTGTATGAACAAAACCACTGTCAGCCTGGACTAAAAGGGACATGGAAGGGAGAAATGGAAGGGAAAATGGCTCCAACAGGAAAACCATAGAAGCTGAGGTCTGGCAGTAAGACATCTCCTTGAGCCAAGAGAGGGACCACACCCATGTGTACAGAGAAGGTGAGTTTGCCCAGGCATTTGAAGAGGGTAGATGTTCTAGCCCACTGTTCCGAGATAGTTTTACCACCCAGGCTACAGAGAGGGTGGAGCACATTCCCCAAGGGCTGGGGAGAACGAGGTCACCAACCCAGCGCTGAAAGGGATGGGCCTGTTCCCCAAAGATTAGGGAAGACCAGGTCACCAATTCACTGTTCTGAGGTGATTGGGCCTGTATGGCAGAGATTAGGGAGAATGTTCCCACCACTTCACTGTACTAAGGAGGTTGAGATTCTACCCCCAGGGATTGGGGAAAGAGTGGCTATCACCCCAATGCTGTTGGGGGGTGAGGTCTGGAGCTCAGTCACCAAAAAGATGCTTGATGAGGGTGGAACTGAGAAAAATGGCCATTGGGCAAGCCTCCTGTGGAAAGAGTGGGCCCCCATGAGGTCCTGAGGAGAAGAAACCTTAATCTTAAGAATGACTCTCAGACTTTGAAATTGAATGGAGTATGCCCTGCAGGTTTTCGGGACTGTTGGGGACCAGTGACACGTTTCTCTCCCAAATTCTCCTTGTGGTAATGCAAATGTATATCCTATCACTGTCACTTTGTATATTAGGAGCAAGTAAAATGTTTTATAAGTTTCACAGGTCTACAGCCAGAGGGGACTTTGCCCCAAAATAACTGTATTTCTATAACTGATTGTGATATGATTTTGTACTTAGCATTGTTACTAATTTAAGGTGGTTTTTTTTTGGAATATTGTAGTATCTTGTTTGGGATTCAGCGGGTGGAATGTGGCAGTTTGATATTATTTATGAATCCCCAAAAAAGAGAAAAATTATGTTTGTAAACTGGTCTGTTCTTATGGGTGTGATGCCTTTTGGTTGTACTAAATTCAAAGGTTTTAAGTTTACTTGATAAAAGATTAAGGTTTTGATTCAACCACCTTAGTAGGGCATGACTCAGAGTTGAGACCTCACCCGCTTGGTGGGCTGATGTAATCAGACACTCATGGGGAAGAGAGAGAGCTCTAGATACCAGAGGAGAGAACTTTGTCAGTTTTGATCCTGCAGGCCCAGGAAGAGAGATGAGCTATTAGCCTGAGAGTTTACAGCTAACCTTGCAAAGAAACCATAGCAGTTGAGAAGGCCTGGAAAGAAACAAGCACTATGTCAGCTTGTAGCTGAGAGAGAGGAAGGCTGAACCCTCACAGAGATCAGCAGCCACCTTTGGTGAGATGGTACTTGAATTGTAACTGTAAGCTTCCCTCAAATAAATACCCTTTATAAAAGCCAACAGATTTTTGGTACTTGCATCAGCACCCCGTTGGCTGACTAAAACAGAATTGAACATGAACAGAGGGAGGACCCTCCTCTTCCAGGGCCAAAAAACAAGATGGTCTTCACTACTCTGGCTAATAAAGTAGGTATGAGTAATTTTACTGTACAGATAAGAATTTTTTTTAATTTAAAGAAACTGTAGATTTCAGAAGAATCATGCAGAAAGTACAGAGATACCATATACCCCCCACACACACTTGCAGTTATCCCTATTATTTTTCTATTATTAATATGTAGCATTAATGTGGTACTTTAGTTAAAATCAATGAAACAATATTACTGTAATATTAACCGTAATCTACTGTTTACATTAGGGTTCACCATTTGTGCTGCATAGTTTATGGTTTTAAAAAAATTTTATTCTTGTAAAATACATAAAATCTCAAATTTCCCATTTTAACCACTTTCATATATACAATTCAGAAGTAATAATTACATTCACAACATTTTGCTACACCACATCATCCATTACCAAAACTTTTCCATCAGCCCAAACAGAAATTCTAAGCATAAATTCTTCATTCCATAACCCTACCCAGGTCCCTGGTAACTGTATTCTAGTTTTTGAATCTATGTATTTTGTATATTCTAGTGAATTCATGTAAGTGTGATAATACAATAGCTGACCTTTTCTATCTGACTTATTTCACTCAACAGGTTGTCTTCCAGGTTCATCCATTTGGTAGCATATATCAAAACTTCATTCATTTTTATGGCTAAATAATATTCCACTGTAGTTATATACACTTTTTTTTATCCATTAATCTGTTGATGAACACTTGGGTTGCCCCCATCTTTTGGCTATTGTCAATAAGGTTGTTAGGAACTTCGGTCTCTGTTCAAGTCCTTGCTTTCAGTTCTCTTGGACATATACCTAGGAGTGGAATTTCTGTGTCATATGGTAATTCTACACTTAGCTGTCTGAGAACTGCCAAACTATTTTTGACAGTGATTGCACCATTTTATATTCCTACCAACAATAAATGAGTGTTCTTATTTCCCTGTTTTTAAGTAGCTGTTGCAGATTGAATCACATCCATACAAAAAGCATATTCAGTTCCCAATCCCTGGTCCTGTTGTGAACCCAGTTGTGAAGAGGAACTTTGAAAATGTTATTAGTTAAGATGTGCCCAAACTGAATGAAGGTGGGCCTTAGTCCAAAATGGCCGAAGTCTTTATAAACAAAGGAAATTGGATACAGAGGAGGAAGCCACAGAAAGCAGACAGAAGGTGGAATACAATGAAGCATAGGAGAAAGGAAAACACTCATGTGTATTCCCATGTAACAGAAATGCAAAGGAACCCTTGGCAACCAGCATGAAGATACCAACCTGGGAGAAAGCAAGCCTGTCATCCTCTGACACTATGAACCAATAAATTCCTATTGTTAAGCCAATCCATTGTATAGTATTTATTTTAGCAACTAGGAAACTAAGAAATTAGCCATTCTATTGGGCTATCTCATTCTGGTTTGATTTGCACTTCCCTAATGGCTAATGATGTTGAGAACCTTTTCATGAGCTTATTGACAATTTGTATATCTTCTCTGGAGAAATGTCTTTTCAAGTCATTCCCTCATTATTTAATTAATTTGTTTGTCTTTATGTTGTGTTCTATGATTTATTTACACATTCTGGATATTAAACCATAATCAGATTTGGTTTCCAAACATTGTCTCCTATCCTCTGGGATGACTTTTTACTTTAATGGAAAAAAAAATCCTTTAATATGCAAAAGTTTTAATTTTGATTAAATCTATTTTTATTTCTTCTTTCTTTTGTTACTTGTGGTTTGGTATAAAGTATAAGAAACCATTGCCTAACATGAGGTCCTAAAGGTGCTTCACTGTTTTCTTCTAGGAAGAGTTTTATAGATTATGGTTTTGTATCAAGTACAACAAAAAGGTAGGGAAACAGCTGTGTTTGTGCAAGCTGAATTTTTATTAAATACAATGTGATAATAATAAATTTAGGATTTTAAATTTAAGTTCTGGCAAGCACAAAGAAAACATCTGAAAAATATATATAGGAAGGAAATGAGAAGGGACTCAAAATGGTACACTACACATATCAAATATTTAAATGTAAATGAAATAAATACAACAGTCAAAAGACAGAAATTGGCAGAATGGACAAAAAAACATGACCCAACCCTACTCAAACATATAAACAGGTTGAAAGTTAAAGTTTTGAGGGAAAAAAAGCAATGCTAATGGTAACAAAAAGAAAGCTGAGGTTGCTATACGTAAATGAGAAAACATAGACTTTAAATAAAAAATTGATTTCAAGGGACAAAGAACACTATATACTGATCAAATGATAAATTCAATAAGAAATAATATGAATATATATGCATATTAGCAAAGGCATAAAATATATGAAGGAAATATCAACATATATTAAGGGAGAAATACATGGTCAAAAATTAATAGTGGGAAACATCAATGTACTACTTTTAATAATGAATAGAAGAACATCTATAAATCTTCAATAACTAAACAGAAGATTTGATTGATATTATAAACCAACTAGACCTAAAATATTTCACCCAAAGATGGCAGAATAAACATCATTCTCTAATGCATACGGGTCATTCTCCAGGATAAACTAACTATATGCTAGGTCACAAAACAAGCCTCAATAAATTTGAAAATTCTGAATTCATGCAATGCACCTATTCCAACAACAATGGAATGAAACCACAATCAATAACAGGGAAAAATGGAAAATTCACAAATATATGGAAATTAAACAATCCACCTTTAAACAACCAATAGGTTAAAGAATGCTGAAGGGAAATTTGTATATATCTTGAGGTGAATGAAAATGAAAATAAGACACCTCAGAATTCATGAGACACAGGAAAGGCAGTGCTGACAGACAAATTTATAGTTCTAAATGCCCATGTCAAAAAAAGAAGCTCTCAAATAAGAGACTCATAACTGTAGGAACTAGAACAAGAGTAAACTAAACCAAAAAGAACAGAAGGAAGAAATAACGAAGACTACAGTGGAGATAAATGAAATAGAGAATACAAAAACAATAGAATAAGTGAAAACAAAAGTTAGTTCTCTGAAAAGATCAGTAAAATCAAAAAAAGTTTAGCTAGACTGAGGAAAAAACAGGACACAGA
>JAQZBX010070343.1:0-15618 GCA_029593785.1 Cabassous unicinctus
GGCTGGATAAAGTATAACCCTAAGAACAGCTAAAGTTTGAGACTTTCCAAGTCAGAAGGAGGCCGGTAGCCACTATTTTGACTCCACCCCCAGCCTGAGGGGAAGCCGGGCTGACTGAAAATCACAGTGACAGTAGAGACTGGTTTCTTTCATCCAGACTGGCCTGCAGCCCTAGCCTAGGCTTCAGCCCCACCTCTAGCAGGGAGGAAGCTGGCGGGCCCTGCACCAGCCTGTCCAGGTAACTGCAGGTACATTTAGCTGGCACAAACTGAATAATTGGAAATCTACTGGGGCAACTGTGGTCATCTTGGACCTGCACTGCATAGATTGCTGCCCACACCTGCAGCTCCATCCCTGCCCCAGGCATGGGAGAAAGGGGCGTGAAGCTTCATCAATCTCTCTGGGCAACTACAGTCTAGGCCTGCATGACTTGGATTATTCCACACAGTTGTAGCTCTGTCCCTGCCCCTGGCAAAGGAGAAAGTTGGGAGAAGCTTCACTGGTCCTTGGGGCAATGAGGGTAGCTTGAGCCTCCACAGCTTATAGCACCCGCTACATCCTTGGCTCCTACCACACAACCAGCAAGGGAGAAAGGGAAACAAAGTCCTAAACTAAAGAGAAAAACTGCACCCAGAATAAATACTCTAGTAAGCCAGATGCCAAGACACTAACAAAAAATTACAATACACACGAAGAAACAGGAAGATATAGCCCAGTTAAAGGAATAAGTCCATGCTCATGGATTGAAAGACTAAATATCACTAAGATGTCAATTCTACTCAAATTGAAATACAGATTCAGTGCAATCCCAATAAAAATTCCACCAGCATTTTTTAAATAAATGGAAAACATGATTATCAAATTTATTTGGAAGGGTAAGGGGTCCTGAATAGCCAGAAGCATCTTAAAAAGGAAAAGCAAAGTTGGAAGACTTTCATTTCTGCACTTTAAGTCGTATTACCTAAATACAGTGGTAAAAACAGCATGGTACTGGCATAAAGACAGACACATAGACCAACGGAGCCAAATTGATGGTTAAAAAACAGACCCTCACATCTATGGTCAAGTGATTTTTGATGAGCCTGTCAAACTGCTCAGGCAGAACAGTCCATTCAACAAATGGTGCTGAGAAAATTGGATATCCATAGCAAAAGAAGGAAAGAGGACCCCTATCTCACACCCTATAGAAAAATTAACTCAAAATGAATCAAAAACCTAAATATAAAAGCAAGAACCATAAAGCTTCTAGAAGAAAATATAGGACAATATCTTCAAGACCTGGTAGTAGGTGGTGGATTCTTGAAGGAAATAAGAGGAGGACTGAGATGGACTACTGATATTTAATGTATTTAGAAGTTTTAATTAGCTTTACTGTAAAAGTATGGAAATGTACAGAGTTGAGGGTAACACATTATAGTGAGTTACAGCTGGTTTATAAATGGGGATGTGGCTGAAAATGGTTGTCTAGGGATGTAAATACTAATTGACAGAAAGCTAGAGAATAATCTAGGGACTGAATAGCACAGTAAACCCAGAGGTGGATGAGAATAGTGGTTTATGGTACAGATGCAAGAGTGTCCTTTGTGAGCTAGAGCAGATGTACATCACTATTGCAGGGTGGTGGGAATGTGGAGAAGCATGGGAAAAATACAACTGGAGTGACCTATGGAGTGTGGTTAGCAGTAATAATGTAATATTCTTGCATCTATGCCAAAGATGTACTGTGTTGATAATGGGGGAGTATGGAAAATATGTGCCAAATGAATGCTATGGAACTGGTAATAATTAGATGATATTCTCTCAATCTGTAACAAATGTTCCACCACAGTGTGGTGTGTTGATAGAAGAGTGTTGTTTGGGAATTCTGCCCAAGTGCATGACTGTTTTGTAAGTTTGCAAATCCTGTCATAAAAATATTTAAAAAGTAATAATGGGGTGGGTTGGGGGAAAAATACACCAAATGTAAGATAAGGACTATAATTAGTAGTAAGATTTTTTTTTCATTTTAAAAGCAATTTATTGAAGTATATCATTCATACATGAATGTATATAAACAATAAATGTTTAGTAAGCATTGTGAACTTACAAAACAAACATGCCTAACATCATACAGGACTCCCATACATCACCCCACCGCAAATACTTTGCATTGTTGTGAAACATTTGTTAACAAATTATGAAAGGGCATCATCAACGTATTACTACTATAGTCCATATGTCCATATCTTATTCCCTTATACTTTTTAAAAAAAGATTTATTTATTTATTTATTTATTTATTTATTTATTTATTTATTTATTTTTATCTATTTTTACCGCCCCCTCCCCCCCCCGTTTTTGCTGTTTTTGTGTCCATTTGCTGGGCAGTTCTCTGTGTCTGTTTTTGCCCTCTCTTCTCATCCTTCTCCTCCTGTATTCACTGGGATTCGATTCTTGGACCCTCCGATGTGGAGAAAGGTGTCCTACTGGCTGCGCCACCTTATTTCCTGGTTTTTCAACACGTCTCGTCTTGGCTCTTCCTTGTGTCACTCTCCTGTTATGTCATCATCTTGCTGTGTGTCTCGGTGGGGTCTGGCGGCGCACCCGCGCACAGGGCCTGGCGGCCCATGTGCCTTCTATATTTTTCTTTTTTAATTTTTACTGGGAGGTCCTGGGGATCAAGCCCAGGTCCCTCCATATGGGAGATGGACACCCAACCATTTGAGTCACATCCATCCCCCTGCTGTATCTCTTAAGGTTGACCAAAGATACCTAGAGTTACAGTCATTTTCCGTACAGGATGGTCATATAATAAATCAGGCTTGGTTTAACACCAGCATTCTAAAAATCAGACCTAGGGAGAAAAACTAGGTCTGGGGACACATGCATGGTTTCTAACATAGTAAATGTTTAGCTTACCCTGATTATCACAAAATCAGGACAGTGAGAATATTCACATAGTAGTAAGATTTTGACAATATTCTTTCATAATTTGTAATAAATGTCTCACAACAATGCAAGGTGTTGGTGGTGGGTTGATGTATGGGACCCCTGTATGATGTTATGAATGTTTGCTTTGTAAGTTCACAACTTTTACTATACACTTATTGTTTATGTATGTTTACGTATGAGTGATATACTTCAATAAATTTTTAAAAAATGAATTCCAGAATTCTTTTCCTCTCAGCCCCAGGCATTCTTGTAAGCCTTGATGGTCCCCACTTTGAGGTCACAGTCTGTGGGAAGGGCCTGGAAACAGGTTCTCTGGTATATAAAGGAGGCTGTTGTGGAGTTACAGGTTTCCTCAGGTACACACATGTCAGGTCACATCAATAGTAATGAATATCCCAAATGTCTTTGGGACTGAGTCTCACCTTCTGTTGTAGGATCTTCTTCCCCCACCACAGGGAGTTTTACTGGTGCTCATGAGAACTGGCAGATTTGCTGCCCTGGGGCATCTGCCAAGTTCTTCCTCCCCGGCTTTGCCTTTCTTAGTTGATGCCCATAGCCCCTTGGCAGGCCTGATCCCTGCTGGGCTAGCAGCATCTTTGTGAGACATGGTGTCCCTGCTGAAGGCACTGTGTGCTGATGCTTTTGGAGTTAAAAATACTTACACTGTCAGTGTTGGTCAAGGCCCTATGGCCAAGCATCACAACCAACTTGGACTAATTTAAATGGAAAAGAAATTTATTAAAAGTATATTGAAGGGAAGCGGGTATGGCTCAATCGATAGAGCCCCCGTTTACCATGTGGGAGGCCCCGGGTTCGTTTCCCAGGGCCTCCTTGTGAGGGCAGGCCAGCCCGCGTGGCGCAGTGGGCTGATGCAGCGGGACCTCACAGTGAGGGGAAGATGAGCAGACACGGAAAAAAACACACAGCGAATGGACACAGCAAAACACAAGCAGCAAGGGGGGGATAAATAAATAAATAAATAAATCTTAAAAAAAAAAAAAGTATATTGAAGGGGAAAAGATGTAGCTCAAGTGGTTGAGTACCTGCTTCCCATGTATAAGATCTTGGGTTCAATCCCTGGTACCTCCTAAAAAAAAGTATATTGGAAAATATTTAACTTAGTTATTTTTATCTTTTATCTTTCAATAAAAAAATTCTTTAAATGTTAAAAAAAAGTATATTGGAAAATAGTTGCAAACCATGTATTAGATAAGGACTTGATATCCAGAATATATAAAGAACTTTTACAATGCAACAACACAAAGACAAAAAACCCAGTTAAAAAATGGGCAAAATACTTTAATAGATATTTCTCCAAAGACATACAAATGGACAATAAACACATGAAAAGATGCTCAGAATCATTATCCATTAGGGAAATGCACATCAAACCCACAATGGGATACCACTTCATATCCACAAGAATGACTATCACTAAGTAAAAGAAAAATAACAAGTGTCAGAAAGGATGTGGAGAAATTGGAGCTGTAGTGCGTCAGTGGTGGGAATGGAAAATGATGTAGCCACTGTTGGAAGCAATATGGAGGTTCCTCAAAAGATTAAATATATAATCCAGTGTTTTAGTTTCCTTGCCTGCTAATTACATGAAATGGGTTGGATTAAACAATGGGAATTTATTAGCTCATGGTTTTCAGGCTAGGATAGAAGTCCAAATCCAGGCATCATCATTGCTCCCTAAAGACTGTGGCATTCTGGGTTGGCTGCTGACAATCCTTTGTTCTTAGCTTGTCACCTGACAAGGCACATGATGGTGTCTCCTGGTCTCTCCCTTCTCTTCTGGGTTCCGTTGATGTTCAGCTTCTGGCTGCTCCAGCTGTGGCTTTCTTTTCCTCTGTCTGAATTTCATTCAGCTTATAAAAGACTCCGGTAATAGGCTTAAGACCCATCCTGATTGAGTTGGGCCACATATTACCTGATGTAACCACATCAAAAAGTACTACTTAAGGTGGGCTCACACCCACAGGAATGGATTATGTTTAAGAACATGTTTTTCTGGGGTACATACAGCCCAAAACCACCATACCCAGAAATTCCCCTTCTAAGGAAAGTGAAAAAAGGGTCTCAAACAGATGCTTGTACACTAGTGTTCTTAACAGCATTATTCACAATAGCTAAAAGGTAGAAACAACCCAAGTGTCCATCAACAAATGAGTACATAAACAAAATGTGGTACATCCACAAATGGAATATTACTTGGTCATAAGAAAGAATTAAGTTCTGAAACATTCTCAACATGGAACAACCTTGGAAACATTATGCCCAGTGAAATCAGCAAGGTACATAAGGACAAATATTATATAAGAAATAAATAGGCAATTCACAGAGATAGAAAGTAGATTAGAGGTTACCAGGGAATGGGAGAAAGGGAGAAAAGTGAGTGTTTGGATTTTTTTTTTTTTTAAAGGATATTGGAGGGAAGCGGGTGTGGCTCAGTGGATAGAGCCCCCGTTTACCATATGGGAGGCCCGGGTTCGCGTCCTGAGGCCTCCTTGTGAGGGCACGCCGGCCTGAGCGGTGCGGTGGGCTGATGCAGCAACCTCACGGCAGGAGACGGGTGTGGCGCAATGGATAGCGCACCCATTTACCATATGAGAGGCCCCGGGTTCGCTTCCCGGCGCCTCCTTGTGAGGGCAGGCCAGCTCGCGCGGCACCGTGGGCTGATGCGGCAAGACCTCACAGCAAGGGGGAGATGAGCAGACACGGAGAGGACACGCAGCGAATGGACACAGCAGCACAAGCAGCAAGGGGGGGATAAATAAATAAAAATAAATAAATCTTTAAAAAAAATAAATAAATAAAGGATATTGGATAGTTGGTAAAAATCCCCGGAGGGCTAGGGAACCACCATGGGCAGCTCTGCCGCCAGCAACAAAGGCTCAGATCCCATCTGGGAGCTGCTCTGGTGACGATACCCTTGCCGCCCTGGCTGGAACCCGGCCTGCCCCCACTGCTATCACCAGTGCCAGACATTGCCCCTGGCACCAGAACCCTGTCAATGTCACCTCCAGAAGCTAGATGTAGGTGCTGCCACTGTATCTGCTCTCCCTGGCATGGGGTGTGTGGGGCCCCTCCCACAGCCTAGCTCCAAGAAGAGCTGGGAAAAGCAAGTGTCTGGTGTTTTCAGCCCCTTCAGGGGAGGTGGGCTCTGCCTCTTTACATGGGAAGTTGCTCAAATAAAGGAAATGTTTAGATCCTGGGTAACTAGGAGAGAACTAGATGCCCACAGCAGTGCCTGAGTGGGGCTGATCCCCTGATGCCCTTGAAGCCTGAGTCCCCAGCCCCCTGGCACCACACTGACATCTGTGCACTAAAATGCAAGGTATGTGCCCCAGGGCCCTTGGGGTCACTTTTGAAAACTGATCTTCAGCTTCTGAGTCTGACTCCCGGGGTTCTTTTCCTGCCCCTCCACTCCAGGGTGCATACCCCACTGCCTCCAGAACACCTGATTGGAATCTGATCCTGGTAGGGCCACCTCACCCCACCAGGATGGCTTAGTCTGAAGCTAGTTCTTCACCACAGTGAAGTCAAGGAAAGCCTGAAAACTATCTCCCAAATACATGGCTTTACTGAACAGGGAAGTGGGCTGACGGGGTCCTGGTAGATGTGATGGGGTATCCAGGGGAGGCATGACTGGACCCTAAATGTGTTCAGTGGCTGGGCCTACGTGGCTCCCTTCCTCCCAGTTATTGATCTGCCTCGATGGATTTATATGGAGGATGCGGGGGGAAAGCCCCCACTAAATCCTGTCCACAATATATTAACTTGTAAGAGGCACATGGTGGGCCCTGGTGGAAGCAGGTTGTGGAATTTACTGGCTTCCTACTGGCATCTGGTTTGGTAGCCAGATGTTTAAACAAGGCCAGGGTGAGTCGAGTGCAGCCCAGTGTGTGATTCCAGAACCCAGCTGAGACTGTATCTTTGCTCCTTGCTCCAGTGAGGAGATCCATTGTGTATGCAGCTGAGAAAACTGTTTTACTAAAATCCGTAACATCTTGAGGCCCAGACAATCGTCTCTCTGCCTCTAAAACTGAGCACAGTACTGAAGGAGGGAGGTTGTTTGCTTGTTTATTTGTTTTACTTACTTTTGAAGGATATCGGTGGCTGGGGGAATCAGCAGGTATACTCCCCTCCGGGATGGGGTGTGACAGAAAGACTTAGGGGCAGGCCAACTCAGAGGTGGCTCCTTGGTGGAAATGTTGCAGCTGATTACCAGAGTTGTGGATCGGTGGTAATATGCTCCGTGGAGGCAGAGGCAGCAGTGCATTGCAGCCAGTAAGCGTAGGGAGGGCCTTCTCTGGCATCTCTGAGTTGCTGTGGGGACCAGAGACTGCGGTCTCTTGCTCAGGCAGCAGGGACAGCAGCAGTGGTGGAAGATTTATAGACTGTGATGGTGATTCAGGGAATTAGAGGCCAGGGGCCGTGGCATACTTGGGCTCAGAGAGGCACTTCAGAGGACCCATTCAGTCCATGACTGCCCAGTCCTGGTTCAGTAAGCAACGAAAAGAATGATGATGGTGATGATGATGATAACAGCTTAGATTGATGGAACACTTCTTATTTGCCAGGTACCTTTTATTTTTCTAAACAATCTATACATTTTATTTAAAAAATTTTAATTACTTTCAAACTTACAGGACAGTTACAAAAATAAGACAAACCCCTTACAGAGAACTCCAATATACTCTTCTCCTTCCCCCCTCCCAATACCCAGATCCACCAATTTTAACATTTGACAACATTTACCATTTCATGCTTGGCCTATCTGTCTGTCTGTCTGTCTGTCTGTCTGTCTATCTATCTATCTATCCATCCATCCATTTTCTGAACAGTTGTATATGTCATGCTCCCTGATCACTTAATCCTGCATGATATTTCTTAAGAATAAGGATATTCGCTTATGTCATCACCTTAAGTACAGTTATCAAGTTCAAGAAATTTAACCTTGATATGATATATATTATATATATATATAGCTTACAGTCCATATTATGGTTTTTTCATATGTCCTAATAATGTCCATTTGAGCCTTTTCTCCTCCCTTGCCTAGATCCCATCCAGGATCATATATGGCATTTACTTGTCATTTAGTTGCTCTTCTTATTTTTTAAATTGTGGGAACATATATACAACATAAATTTTCCCATCTTAACCACTCCCAAGCATACCAGTCAGTGGGATTAATCCCATTCATAATATTGAGGTACACTTCCATTACTAAAACTTTCCCATCTCCCAAAAAAGAAACCCTACATTATGCATTACTCCCCACCCCTGGCAGCCTGTACTCTAATTTCTGTCTCTATGAGATTGCATATTCTCCAATATTTTCTTTGTAGTTACTATGGGGATTAAATTTAACATCCTAAATCTGTAACAATCTTGTTTGCTTTGATACCAACTTAACTTCAATATTATACACAAACTATGTTCCTATGCCCCTCTGTCACCCCACCTTTATGTGGTTCTTGTCACAAATTAAGTTTGTACATGATGAGTCCCAAACCATTGATTTATCATTACATCTTATGCATTTGCTTTTTATATCCTGTAGGAAGTAAAAAGTGGAATTAGAAACCAAAAATAAAATAGTACTGGCATTTATATTTACCCCTGTTGTTACCCTCACCAGAGATCTTTACTGTTTCATGTAGCTTCGATCTATTGTCTACTATTCTTTCCCTTCAACCTGCAGAACAATCTTGACCATCTTTTGTATGGCTGGTCTATAGCTGACATACTCCCTCAGCTTTCGTTTATCAAGGAATGTCTTAAACTCTCATTTTTGAAAGAAAGTTTTGCCAGATATAGAATTCTTGGCTGGCAATTTTTTGCTTTCAGCACTTTAAATATGTCATTATACTGCCTTCTTACTCCATAGTTTCCAATGAGAAATTGGCACTTAATCTTTTTGAGGCTTCCTTGTATGTAACACATTGTTTCTCTCTTGTGGCTTTCAGAAATTCTCTTTTTATGTTTGGCGTTTGACGATTTGATTATAATAGGCCACAGTGTGGGTCTAATTGTATTTATATTGTTTGGTGTTTGTTGAGTATCTTGGATTTGTCTTTTGTTAAATTTGGGAAGTTGTCAGCCATTATTCCTTGAATATTCTCTCTGCCCATTTCACTTTTTCTTCTTCTGGGACTCCCACGATGCATATATTGGTATGCTTGATGGTGTCCCACAGATTCCTCAGGCTCTGTTCACTTTTCTTTGTTCTTTCTTTCTTCTGCTCCTCAGACTGCAAGATTTCAATCCTCTTATATTCAAGTACTGATTCTTCCGCCAGTTCCAATCTATGTTGAACCCCTCTAGGGAAATTTTAGTTTCCATTACTGTGAACTTCAGCTCTGGTTCCTTTTCACAATTTCCATCTCTCTATTAATATTCTCTTTGTGTTCATTTTTCATTGTCCTGATTTCCTTTAGTTCTTTGTCCATGTTTTCCTTTAGCTCTTTGAATATGTTTAGGAACATTTTTTAAAAGTCTTTGTCTGGTATGTCCCAGGTCTGGTCCTCCTCAGTGATGGTTTCTAATACTTTAGACTTCTTCTGTGCCTGGGCCATAGCTTTCTGTTTCTTTGTGTGTTTTATAATCTTTTGTTGAAACCTGGACATTTTGATATTTTAATGTGTTATTGCTGGAATTTAGACTCTAAGGTATCTATTCCTTAAGCTTGTAACCAGGTAGTGTTAGGACAGAGCTTTCTTTGAATGCCAGGAGCTAACAAAAAAGGAAAAGGAGGAGGAGGGAGAGGTGGAGGAGGAAGAAAAGGACAGAGATTATACTATTTCAAGTGTTTTCCATATATTTATTCACTTCGTCCTCACTGTAACTTTGATAGGTAGATATTATTATTATCCTCATTTTAGAGATAGAGTACTGATGTTAGATAGGTTATGTAGCAGACTGAATTTTCCAAAGATGGCTACAACAATATCTCCCATCTCACATGTTATTCTACAATGTGGTCTGTGATGCTCCTACCACTGACATATGGAATCTATTCCCCTGCACTTGGCCCCTGCACTTGAATCTAGGCAGGCTTCTGACTCTCTTGTAAGTAATAAAATTTGATGACAATGATGCAATGTGACTTCCAAGGCTGGGTCAGAAAATTCAATGTTCTTTTCACCTTGTTCACTGGAATATTTGCACTGGAGCCCCAAGTTGCCATGGAAGCAGTCTGAATGCTCTGAAGCTGCCATGCTGTAAGGAAGCGCAGGCAAATGCACACTGAGAGAGCACATGCAGAGGTCCTGAAACTCCATGAAGAGGGAGGGAGGGAGGGGGAGAGGGAGGAAGGGAAAGAGAGAGACCCAGTTAGCCCTGATGCTCTATACCCCTGGGCTGTAGCTCTAGCCACTGTCTGACTGCAGCCACATGAGCGGCACTGAGCCAACCAAGCTCTTCCTAGATTCTCAACCCACAGAAAATGTGAGCGAGAAGGAAATAATTGTTGCTGTTTGGGTTTGATTTGCTATGCAACAATAGGTACATGGAACAAGTAATACCCCAAAGCTCTTTGGTGGAGCTGAGATTTGAACCATCATCTGGTAAACAAGACAATTCATGAAACATGAACACACTTGTTTTGAGATTTCAGATATACTTGGGGAGGGGAACTGATTCTTGTATAATCAGAGCTAATAAGATTTAGGAATAATTTTGAAGTGACCTTAATTGTATCTATAAATTGATGAGGCCTGGGATATTCAAATTACACAGCAAAGCCAGACCTTTCCTTTAAAAAAATATATGTCTGGTGGAACCGATGTAGCTCAGTGGTTGAGCATCTGCTTCACACGTATGAGGTCCCAGGTTCAATCCCTGGTACCTCTAAAAATGTGTGTGTGTGTGTGTGTGTGTGTGTGTGTGTGTGTGTGTGTATCTGGCTTCTTTCTAGTGAGTGAATGACAATTAGGATCCAAAGAACTTCTCAGAGACTGATCTTGGAGGTGAGGAGCTAGTTAAAAATATGGATTCCTGGGACCCACCCAGACCTCTTGAATCTGAAACTCTGGAGGTAAGACCAGGAATCTGAATTTTTAACAACTCTCTGGGAGATCCTTAAGCATATTAACATTTGAGAACCACTGCTTTAGGGCCAACATCTTTTTAACCTGGAGAATTTTCAAGGCTGGACTTACCAATTAGTCTCTCCAGGAAAACCAACCCACTTACCACCTATTAAAAATATTACTAACTGTACTTTCCTCATCAGAAGGATCACATGGAGGGCTTGATAAAAATACAAATTCCTGCAGAGTGAGTGTAGCTCAGTGGTTGACTACCTGCTTTGTATGTACAAGTTCCCAGGTTCAATCCTCAGTACCTCCTAAAAAATAATAGTAATAATAATGAAAATATACATTCCTAGGCCTCTCCCCTCCTGGGAATCAGGCATGAGGGAAAGCCCAGGAATCTATTTTTAATTAGTTGCTATATGTTCTTCTAAGTAACTGTAGAAATTGACCTGTTCATGGAGTTATTGGAATATAGATCAGTTAAATTGTGGATTGCATCTACCCAATATGATAATTTTAGTTTTTGAATAGCAATTTATTCTAAGCCATTGCTTCTGGAAGATTTTAATTTCACCCAATGCTGCATTTTTCTTTTACCCCATAGAGTCAAGGATTAAGATAACAATAGTTAGCATTCATTGATGTCAGTTGCCATGTAATTAATCCTCAAACCCATAAAAGGTAGGTCCTGTTGCCATCTCATTTTATAGAAGAAGATACTGAGGCAGAGGGAGGTTAAGTAAATTGCCTACCATAGGCAGCTAGTAAAGTGGTAGAGGGGCAATTCCAACTCATGTCACTAACACAATACTACCTCTCTGAACGTATTCCAGACCAATTCCTCTGATGCTCAAAATTTGCCTTCAATTAATATTCTTTTAGGAAATATATTTCTTATCTAAAAGAGGTTAACCTTGTGCTGAGACTCATGGCTGAAAGAGGAGGCCTTGTTCCTAACATGAAGAAGCCTCTTGTAAAAAAACATTTTCTATACCATCAAGACTAATTAAATTTGAAAAGACCACCAACTACATTGTAAAACAAAGTGAAGCCTTTTGTTCATTATTTTTAAATAATTTATTCTTGGGCTTCCTGTGAATTGTGGAGTTGCATAGAATATCTTGGGAAGTCTCTAATTAGAAAGTTTTTAAATAAACAAAATGATGAACATTCATAGGAGTTATATTTGAAGACTTTTAAAACACACAGTCCTATTGGGAATTCAGCACCTTGGCAGGGGTTTATTTATGATTATACATTCTACTTTAAACAGAATGTACACTGATTAAATCAAAAGTCTTCTTATCCTCATAATAAAGGAAATACAAGCAGAAAAAGAAAGAAGGCAGCATGTGGTAGAGCCAGGAACCACTGGGTATTTGGTTTCACTGCGAGTTGGGGTGCAGGACCATGGGTTGTTTATGAGCCTCCTTGAGGAATTTCAGAAATCCTTAGAATTTAATAAAATCTGGGGTTGCTACAGTCATATAGGCGATTGCATATCCAAGGGAAGGCAGACCTATAGAATGCTGGAGAATGTGGAGACACATTTAGGTTACCCAAGGAGGATGACAAATGGTCTGGAAGTAGCCATGAAATGCAGAGAAACACCCAACCCACCTCCTGCTGGGTCTATGGGAAAAAAAACATTGATTAGGGCATGGCAGGTCTCGAGGGAGATACCAGGTTTGGTGCGTAGGAAAATCCGGTGTCTAGTAGGCTATTTGGGAGGTTTAGTTACTCTTGCTGCATAATGAATAAACCCCAAGTTTTTGTGGTTTAAAGCAACCACCACCATTTTATTATATTTTTCATGGTTCTGGAGTTGACTGGGTAGAGCTAGGTGGTTTTTACTCAGGGTCTTTCATGCTTAGCAGTGGCTGGGGTTGGGGTCATCTCTACGCTTCTTCAGTCATATGTCAGTGACTAATGCTGGATGTCAGCTGGCTGGAAGATCTAAATGCGGCTTCTGCATGTGGCCCGGGCTTCCTCATAGTACAGTAGGGTGGCTGGGTTCACAGAACAGTCATCCCAAGACCACACAGAGATGGCATCACCTTTTATGTTTGTTGTGGATGACTCATGTCTCCCACAAAAGAGTGCTCCCCCTGGTTTTGTGGATGTGAACTATTTCTTCAAAGATCCTATTATGACTCATCTTAGTGCCTTAATCTGATATGACTGGAGTCCTTATATGCAGAGGAAAGTTGGGTACAGAGACAGAAGGAGACAGATGGCCATGTGATGGAGGCAGAGATTGAGTTATGGATTGCTAACAGGTCACCACTAGAGCACGATAGACTTTGGAGAAAGCATAGCTGCAGACACCTTGATTTTGGACTTCTAGCCAGTCCAAATATATGTGAGAGAGAAAATTCCTGTTTAAGCCAGCCAGTCTGTGCTCTTTGTTATAGCACCCCTGGCAGACTAAGACCATGATGTCGCCTCAGAAGGTACAGAGTGTCACTTCTGCCACTTCTGCCAAAGTCATAGACCCTCTCAGATTCAAGTGGAAGGAACATAGACCCAAACTCTTGATGGGCAGACTGTCATTGTCAATTGAAGAAGAGCATGTGGGATGAGAGATCTTGTTGCAGCCATTATTGGAAAATACAATTTGCCACAGAGGGTAAATACAAAGAGCAGAATATTGGAGTTTAAGATTTCAGAAATCTAGCCATTCCAAAGGATGACAAGGGCCACACCTGTAGGCAGTATGTTAGGGTTTTCCAGAGAAACAGAACCAACAGGGTATATATATGTGTATATATATATATAGATATATATATATTTTTTTTTAGCGAGAGAGAAAGAGATTATAGGAATTGGCTGATATGGCTGTGGGGATTGACAAATCTGAATTCCATGAGGCAGGCTGCAAGTTGGAAACTTGATGAAGTTGAATTCCCCAGGAGAAGCCAGCTGGCCGACACGGAGATAGAAATTCTTTTTCCTGACTGCTGAAATCCTCAGTTATCCCTTTAAAACCTCCAACTGATTGGGTAAGGAGAAGGCATTCTCTTTTGTTGACTGTTGATGTAATCAGGCATAGATGCAATCAACTGACTAATGGTTGAAATCCACTTACGCAATACCCTCACAGTAATAATCGGGCTATTGCTTGCTTGACCAAACAACTGGACACCAAAACCTAGCCAAGCTGACACCTGAAGTTAACCAACACAGGCAGCTTAAGTGGAGTGGCAGCAAAGGTCATTGGAGTTGAGAAAGACAGACAACAATGAGTCAGGTGGATTACATGATTGTCCACATGAACACTGATGTCCCCAGGAAAGCAAAAGAACTTGAGAGATGTGGTGAAAGTAGAGAGGGCAAAATGCTATTTTAAATGCTTCCTGAAATTTTGACTTTTGTTCTGGGGTGGTGAAAAATTAATCTCTGTGGGTAGGACTTCCCTTTTATTTGGGAAATAACATTTGCCATGGGCCTATTGTTTGTGCAAAGATACTAATAGCTAACATTTTTTTGAGTGCTCATGTATTCATTCATTCATTCATTCAAAATGTACTTATTGGGCACCTACTCTGTTGTCTGGTCCTGTTGTAGATGCTGATAAGGAGTTAAAACGAATTGTGATCTCTGCCCTCATGGGGCTTATATTCTTGTGGTGGAGACAGACATAAACAAGGTAAGTGAGTATAATACACTGTGTGTTATATGATGGTAAATGCTAAGGAAAAAATATAAAATTCCAGATTCTCTAGGTGTATTAGTTCATAGCACAGGGGTTAAGAGCATGGATCCAGGAGCCTGATGACTAGAGTTGGAATCCCAGTTCTGCAACTTATTAGCTGTGTTTTGGCAGGTTACTTAGCCTCTCTGAGGCCCAGTTTCCTCATCTATAAAATATGGAAAACCATTATTCCTACACTGAAAGTTGTCAGGATGAGACAATTTTGTATGTTTGCATGTAACCCATGTAAATGAGTAAATACAGGCAAAGTACTTAGAAGCGGATGACAGGGACGTGAGCGCTGGCAGGGGAAGTCACAGGCTTCAGAATTCCTACTGGAGCTCAGGGACCAAGCTGAGGCCGATGGTCCGGGCACCAGCACTGGAGTTCCTGAAGCTTGGGAGGAAAGGACCCTTGTGGAGATGCATCACAGGAGTTTTTTGCAGGCCGTCCTGGGATGGCAGCATGCAGGTGGAATTGCAACAGACCTCAGCATTTAACTATGGGTTCAGCCCACTGCAAATCACAGGAAAGCCACCTCTATTTTCACTTTGAGGGAGGGACAAGGAAAGACCTTGGCACGTGGTAGTATTCCATTGTATGGATATATCATTGTATTAGTTATGCTAGTAGGATGGAAGGGGAGGGTTGGTGGATAATTCATTCATTACATTCTCATAACAAACAGAGGCTCCACATTCCGCTGAGCATTGGGAGGGATGATTTCTCAGAGTTAGGCCATATGGGGTGATGTAAAGAGGGGGAGCACTAGAATCAGTAAGGCCTGAGGGCTAATTGAAGCTCTACCCTTAAAGTAATTGGCAACTCCGAGACTTACTTTTCACCCTTAGCAAGTGGGTACAATGATACCACCTTGTACAGACCTTGTATATTTAAACTTTATGAAGTTTAAATATAGCATAGCAAGTGAGCAAGTGGTCGACAC
>JAQZBX010070344.1:0-15429 GCA_029593785.1 Cabassous unicinctus
TAGCACTCCAAAAATGTTTACAGGTCCTGTTAAGCCTAAAAATTAAAAGAAAAGAGGAGAGAATTACAAAGCCAGATCCTATTTTGTCTGTATGATAATGAAAGCTGAGTATGGTGTTACAGTCAGAGCTACAGTTAGAGATACCGATAGAACTTCAGTTAGAGTTAGAGTTTGAGCTAGAGTTAGAGCTCATTAGAAATAGAGTTGTAGTTGTTAGAATTATTCTCACTAGGATTAATGTCATCTGCTGACATGCTCTTATAGAGAGAGAACTAAAACCAAGGAATCAGGTTGACAAAACCCATGCCCTACATATTTAATTGTTTCACTGGATTCCCAAGAGCACTCATTTCTTGTTCAAAGATATTTTCTAATGGTGCATTTTCTTTGGGTGGGAAGATGGCTCATCATCTCCTTAAGTACTGGAATATCCTGAATACAAAGTGCCATGTGAATTACACCAACTCAAATAAGAATCAAGACAACATCAGAGGATAAAGGAAAGGAGATGGAAGTGGAGTCCTCTTCCCTACAATGTTTCTCTTTACATCTTCTAAGTATATTTTTCAAGGGTACCTGGCTGAGTGTGATTTTCTCACTGACTTCTGCATATAAACATACACCCTTACTCTATTCCTGATGGTTTTTGTGTGTAGGGTAGAAGAAAAGTCTCAAATCATCCAAATTTATTATGATATACTGAGTTCTAGGCACTCATGTGAAAAATGTATGTTATATTCATGCCTTTTAAATCACCCAACTGAGGGTGAGAACTGCTGGAACTCCAATCTCCTAAGTTCTCTCAGTCAATCATTAATTAAAGCTCATGCAAAAAAGATTACATTGACACAAGATATTCAGGAAGTTTTTATTTATGATTTAACAGTTAATATTTTAAATAGACAAATAATATGAGAAAAATCTTATATGTGTATTCATGTAGTTACCATTTCTGGTTATCTTCATTCCTTTGTATAGATCCATATTTCCATTTAGAATAACTATTCACTATTTTTCTGCCTAAATTACTTCCTTTATTTTGTACTACACGTCTGCTGATCATGAATTCTTTTAGTTTTGTATGCATTAAAACATTTATTTTGTGTTTGTTTTTAAAATATGTTCTTGTTTTGTATGTATTATACTGTGGCAGTTTGATATAGTTATGAATTTCAAAAATAGATACTGGATAATGTTTGTAAACTGGTCTGTTACTCTGTACATGATTAAATTTTAATAAGGGCTTTGATTGGGCCATATTGGTAAGGCACTGAGTCCCACCCCTTGGTGGTTGGGGTCTCAAAGATAAAAGACATGGCAAAGGACAGAGTTGGAGTTTTTGAGTTGGATTTCTGAAGCTGAGTTTTAATGCTGGAGCCCAGGGAAGCAAGCACACAGAGGAACTTGGCCATGAGGAAAGAGAGAAGGCCCTGAGAAGAGACAAGCCATTCACCAGATAGTCTACAGCTGGCCTTATAGAGGAAACAGGGGAGCTGAGCCTAGAGGGAATTGGAACCCCAGGAAGAGAGGAACCCAAGAAGCCTGAACCCTGGCAAAAGTCGGCAGCTGTCTTGCTCCAACACATTGCAACAGACTTTATTGAAGGAAGAAATTATGCTTTATGGCCCAGTAACTGTAAGCTTCTACCTGGATAAATACTATTTATAAAGACCAACAGATTTCTGGTATTTTGCATCAGCACTCCTTTCATTGGCTAACAAATATACCTACACAAATTTTTCTTTCAGAAATTTTTCTTTCACATGGTGCTCTACTGTTTCCTTATTTGCTTTGGTTTTGACATGAGGAATGATATCATTCTTATCTTCTTCCCCCATACAGCCATGTCTTTTGCAACCTCTACTTTGAAAATAGGACAGTGAGGTACAAAGAAATTAAGTAATTTCCCAAGATGACAAAGGATTTTAAAAATGGCAATCAAGAGTGCTATATTAGTACATATGTCTGCCATACAAACATGTTTTTCAATTTGATTTAGAAAATATTTTCCAAGTATTTCCTATGGAAAATACACTAATTTGATGATTTCAAATTATATTTTGGCATTTCTCCCAATAACCCTTTATTATAATTGGATAGGCCTTAGGAAGTTAATTGACACTTATATTGTCATATATTCATAGGAAGAAGAATTTCAAATAAAACAGAGGTTCGTTTCTTTGATATAGTCTTCTATGATGTTAGCATAGCCCATTCATATAGAAGATGTCCTGTGCCAAAATCTTAATTTCTCCTTAGACTTTCCTCTGCACTGCAGCCATAAAAAATTTCAAAATCAAAGCTGTCAATATTGTGCTTACGCAAGTCACCAGTATGGGGGCCAAAGGTAGAAAAAGAAGTTAGGGTATGTTCTCTTTTAACTAACCTCTCTGTCCTGTTCAGCTGCTGTACATTTGACCTGTCTAAAGAGTAAAGCCTGTCTGACTCTGTGTCAGAACCAAAGCTCTTAAACTATCCAAAGGTAGTTTTCATGACATTCACATTTCCTTTATATTCTACAACCTTTTCAGAGAATATCAACTTCACTGTCAAAATTTTAATGGAGAGATCAAATGTGCATAACAGATTTCAGCATTATAAAGACCTGTGTATTTATTGAATACTTCAAAATTTAGTTTTGCTATTCTCCTAATTTTTTCATTTGTCCAGAATCCTAAAAACAATAAGAAAGAAGATTAGATAAACATATGAGTTGCAACAATTCTTGCCAGAACCTGGGCTGGTCACAATTTGACAGCTCATTTCTTGTAAAGAAGATGGCAACAGACAAAAACTAGTATATTCTAAACCAGACTGCACTATAAGCATTGCATCCATAATCTCATATCACACCATAGCAGCCCTATACAATAGATTCCCTCTCATCCCTTTTCTATATATATAGGAAATTAGGCATAAAGAATCTGAGAAACTTGCCCAATCTTGTATAGATAGTAAGTAGGGGAGCTAGTCAAAGGAGGTGTAGTAGCTTATACTCCAAAGCTATTGTTCTGAAGTATGATTTACATGCTTAATATTTTATCGCAATTCTCTAATCTGCATGTGCTTGTTCTCAGGGCATCAACAGTAGAATAACAGGTTTTGAGTGACCTAGATATTTTCACTTGTATTTGATCACTTTAACTCAGTGATACAGGTATTAGGATTGTTACATAACCTCTGACTGGCTCATGGACCCATACTCCCATGACTAAACACCATGTGCCCCATGTTGCCTAGGATTTCTTCCCAACCTCAGGCATAAGGTCCTAATAACCTACCACAGCTGGCTTTCTGACACCCTTGGTCACAGAGGCATCCTCAGAGAGAATGGAATGAACTGGTTTGGTGGCCAGTTGGCAAAAACTGTTAATTCTATCCCTCTGGGAGATGAAATTTTAAAGTATCCTTAAATCCTTGAGGTGAGCAAGGATATCCGTTTTCATATTTCTTGTAATCATACGTAAAAATGCTAAGGATAGGATCTATGGATTTTCGTGCCTAGAAGACTATTTAACATAACAGCATAGATTGCAGGGGCTGTTTGGTTCTAAGTTTCCAACTCATATGAATCCAGGCTCCAGGGGCAAAATGAGCTATTGTCTATAAAAAGGTTTGAAAGACCTGAATTTAGAGACCTGTTACTCCAGGGCTATGTTAATTTATTGCTGAGTTCAAGGAAGCAGCAAACTCTAACTTATTTCCTTTAATATAGTTTGTTGGTTTCAGGGTTTACAATCTGACTAGAGTTTTGATCAGGTGGCCTGTGTAGTATACTTCATCTGGTCACCTAGAAAGAGAGACCAGCAAATGGGCAGGAAGCCTTGGGGAGATATATCCTCCAATGATTAGGTGTTTCCACATCAATTTCTTTTGAAGACTAATACCTTGGAAATTTAGACTGAAGAAATTCATATCTGTGCTAGGATGCTTGTGCCCCACATTCACAGGATGGTGTGAGCTTATAGAGCAAAAATAAACTGGAAACATGAACTTGGATTTATTGAGGAAGTCTGTATTTGCAGTCATTTACAAGTCACTAGTTGAAGAAAAGAAATACTATACTTAAATAAGGTAAAAATGGATAAACTGCAAAGCAGTTGCTAATGATGCATCAGTGGTTGCTAAGTCCCTGCAAAACATTCCCTGAAATTAAGATGCCTTGTCCTAGAATGAGCCTGTTACTCCTCCAAATGCATTCAGAGAGGTAAGTGAAACCAGTACTTCTTTATTGGTATTTTTCTGTCAAATTGATAATAAGTTCTTCAATTTTCAAGTAAGTAAAATTTTACATTTATTTCTACTATCATTGTACTTTTAGAATAATCACTGTCATATACAGTCATTTAGAAAAGCTGTCACTCTAAGTCAGCACAGACCTGAGATAAGAAAATATAACTACTTTTATTAAATTAATTTTACATATTTTAAAGTCTATATGTTCTTTTGATAATAAAAGTGGATCAGAAAATTCATGAAACAGGCCCCCCAAATTGCTGTTTACACAATAATTCGATTTATAGTACTTTCCTTATGTTTTTTTAGATACTATCCATGTTTATTTGCCATTATATGCACTTGATAGCCTAATATACAAATGTTTATGTTTTGACTTTTCCACTAAGTATTATTGAAAGTAATTTCCTCATAGTTAATACTTCTTAAAAACAATTTAATGTCACCTGATATTTTTTATTACTTATCCTAATTCTTTTTATTATTCTCCTTTATGTAGACTTTTAAGTTTTCTCCATTATTCACTACTATAGAATTATTTGTGAAATAAAAACTGTATGTTCAAATTTGGCCCATACATTTTATATAGAACAGATTGAAATGAGTAAGGGATACTGAAGGAAGGATATGACCAATTATGAAGCTATTATTATACAGAGTCAATTTATTTACAGAATATTTAGTATCCAAAACACTCACAAGCATTTAATAGTTTATCTAGTGTACATATGGGTTAATTTTCAATTAACTAAATTTATTCTACATGTCTTTGATTGTTTACTAGAGGATTTTTGATGTCTTATTTTTTTCCAAAAATAACAACAAACCTTTTTCATTACTTTTGCTCATTTTTTATAATGTTGTGGGTAGAATATTTTTTAAATGCTGTTTATAGAAATAGTTGGCATTCAAACTTATTTGACAGCCAAATTTATGGCAACTATTTCCAAGGGTGACCCATGACTTTGTGTAGTTGAATTTATATTTTTTCCTATTTGTACACAAACACATTTTTGCTTAACATGCCTTTCCTCATCTAGACTCAATGCAGATTTATCACTTTGGTTTTCTGTATTTGAGAAGATTTATGCTTTAGTTTAGATGTTAATCCACAATATTCATGTTTTTTAATTTTAGTATTTTTTCCCTTTTTAATGCATATTAATATAAAGACAAAATTTACTTCGTTTTGAAAAATGTCTATTGGTTACTTCAAAATTTTATTATGCCCAGTATAAAAAATTATTTTCGCAATTTTAAAAAATATTCTCTAAATTGATGTCCTTTGGGATTTGGCCACATTTACTTCTTATTTAGCTTATCTGTATGCACTTGTTTTAATTGTAATTTTTTAATAATACATTTTTAATTTTATGTAATGAACCTAATATTTTTCTATATATAATTATTGACTTCTGCATTCAAAATTTTTCCAAATAAGATTGATGATTCACCAAACTTCTTGAGATGAATACTTAGTTCATTTATAGCCTAATTTAGTTAATTTCTCTCTTGATATTATAATGAGCGAATTATTTCAAAGACAATAATATTAATATGTATTTTTCTCATTTTTCTTTTATAAGTAATTTGTAAGTATGTGGAAAATATTCTTTACATTTATATATAAACTTTAGGTTAAGTACTAATGATTTTCTTCAATTTCTCTATATCTTTTTTAATTTTGCCAAATTAAGTATAAAAAAGTTCAGGTTCAGTAATATGAAGCCTCATACATAACAAGATACAGCTACTGTTCAGTGAAAATAGAAGGCAAAATTAGTCCATCTGTACTGAAGAACAGGCTGTGTCCAATATATCATGCTCACTTTGTTCATTTATGTTTTTTTTTTTTTCAGAAAATATCCAGAGACTATTGCATAATCTTCCTTAAATTGAATGTTGATTTGCAAAATGCCCCTAAACACTAAATGTGACTGTGGTTCAATAAATATTGACTTTCAGGTTTTCAAAACAACTAGGTGAAAATTGCATTCTATCCTGATGTCTGTTCTAACCTCTTCAGTACACCCTTCTTACTGTGGTTTTCAGTAAAGAATCTAGTATTCTTATACAATTCTATTTCCATGGATCATGAGCTCAGAAATCTGTCAAGGTATATCTTAATGCATGTGAAATATTACTAATGTCAGTTGATACAAAAATATCCCTATATCACCCCTAATTTTAAATTGAAATCACCCGATTATTTTATAAACACCATGAAATAAGGTGAGAAAATAAGAATAAAAATGGCTGCATCGTAATATCGTCAGCAGAAGTGATTAAAAGGACACAGGGCATTAGATGCACATATCCAGGTCTCTGCTCCTACACACAGGTGCTCCTTTAATTCCTCATTTTCTATGACAGAGAAGACTGTGGCAGTGATGGGAAAGGATCCATCGATGTATGATTGCACTAAGGGTGCCTGGCATCTCAAGAGTCATCAAATGTGTGTATGTGTGAATGTGTGTGTGTGTGTGTGTGTGTGTGTGTGTGTGTGTGTAGAAAGCTGGCCCAGCTTTAAGTCCAGGGTTTATCTTTCCAGGTTGTCCATCATTCCAACAGGAAACAAATTATGTGAAAGATATATTATTTGCTATTATTTTGATATTGATCAAAATTTACCTACGACCACAGCAAACTACTTGGAGATAAATCAATTAGCCATATGAAAACCTGGATTCATGGAGTAAGAAATATTGTGACAGAATTCAACCTGCTCAGCCTTACATAGACCCTAGACATACTTGCAGAATCTCTTGTTTGTTGTGTTTACTATCAGGTGCTTTCTTTCCTTAGCAGGCAACTTACTCATTATAGTGACCATGACCACCATCCCAGCCTTGGGCTCTCCATGTACATTTTCCGTCATTCCTATCCTTCCTGTTGACTCCTTCTCTTCTACCAAGGCCCACAAAGAGATATTTTACTTACTCTCTTTGCATAAAACTATCTCCTTCTTTGCACAGCATTTCTTTGTGGGAGTTGAGATCATCCTGCTCACTGTGATAGCTTATGACTGCTATGTGGCCATCTGCAGGCCCCTGCACTATATGATGACAATGAACTGCAGATATGTGGGCTTCTCATGGTAGTATCCTGGGCTGGAGAATTTCTTCTTGCCCTAATTAAAATCATTTTTATGATTTGGTTGCCCTTCTGTGGCTTCAATGGTCATTGACCATTTCTTCTGTGATCTTTACCCTTTGCTGAAGCTCTCGTGCACTGACACTCACATATTTCGGATCTTTGCTTTCATTCACAGTGAACTTCTATATATGCTCAGTTTTTCTATTCTTATCACTCCTTTGTCCTCACTCTTTGCCTTCTCACAAATCTACAGCTCTAAGCATGGCAGAGGGTTCTCTCTACCTGTGGCTCACACATTTCAGTGGTCATCTTATTCTTTGTGTCTGTATACTTTTATTCATGATAACCTTCCCATTGATAAAATGGTGGCCTTAATTTATACTATGGTTATACCCATCCCCTTTTAAACCTTTTTAATCTACACAGCCAGAAATGTAGAAGTGAAAAATGAACTGATATGGAAAAGTGCTGGGGTCAAAAAGTGATCATTGATAACAATTAACATGATTAGACAACATTCAACAAAATCTATTCTTAATTTAACAAGTGTAGCTAATTGGAAGGATATGGGTGCTGCAGTCAAAATATGTGGGTTTTTGTATTTTATCCCTTCAGTATCTAAAATCTTTAATATTTTCTCTTTCATGAAATATGAATTATTGATTATATGATGAAACTCTTTCATTTATAAAATTCTTGCATACAAATTATTGATCAAACAGACATTGCAAACTTTCATAAATTTGTCACAATATTTGCTAAAAATTCATAGTTTTAATCCCAAAGGCTGGAATCAGAGTAGCCTTATTATTTTGAGATATAAGGGCTACCAGAAATATATGGAATTAGCAGAAAGAGAGAAAGTCATTAGAACAGGACTCTCCCTAACATTAATGCTGCTGGGTTACCGAACTAGAAGGAGCACTATTTTCATTTTAATCTGGGCAAGGCACAGAAAAATTATTTTCTCACCCAAAACCAAAGATGGATATTAAGTTCTTCCAGGTATAGCCATAGAACAATCATACTCATAATTTCCAAGTAGAAAGTTATTGCAGAGCATGTTTTTTATGTCAAAAACTGCCTAAAAACCACTGTACCCTCCAAAATAGCTTTTATAATGTTTCAACATTAATTTATTTAATCATTGAAATGAACAAAATATACATAGACTATACAGCTGTCATTTGAATTATTACAGACAACATGTAGAAACAACAACAAACTTTTCTTTCAACAAGTTTACATTTTAGAATACCAGGCAGAAAACGGAGAGTAAGGTATCACATGAAGGCTGACAGTTGGGGCTTTTTGGAAACTCATGCAAGTATTTCCTAATATAAGTCATAAATGATAGACATGAGAAAACATACACAGATAATTTGATTGAATGTTATTTGAAGGAAGAAGTATCAAAACCTAAAATATGGAACTGACAAAGGTAGATGTTTAAATTTGCAAAAGACTAGAAATTAGGTTAAAACAATATTAAGGCAAATACTTGAATGTTCAAATTTTCACTCTTCCTCTTCCTTTATAAAGTCTATCTGCCAAGTAGAAATGACACTCTTGCTGAGAAACTCATCATCCTGTTCTGCCTTTTACCTTTACTACTACATTCAAGATCTTGCTATCACAATTATGCCTTCCTTTCTTCCCTCTAAACTTTAGGAATAGAGGACTATGCCTTTTCCACCACAATCTTCTATATATGAATGCAACTTATTCTTAGCAAACGTCAAGATTATTTAATATTTTTTATTTTCCTATTATTCACTAGCATTTAAATTGGTCACTTTGCCTATTTGTCACTCTTTCATATCTTCTATATATATTTTTTCTATCTTAGTTTGCCAGGCTTCTGTGACAAATACTACACAACAGAGTGGCTTAAACAATGAGAATTTATTGGTTCATGGTTTTGCAGTTAGGAGGAGTCCACAACTGAGATGTCAGTAAGGTCATACTTTCTCCCAAGGCCTGTAACTTTCTTGGTCCAGAGATGCTTTGAATTCCTTGGATTGTGTCCTTGACTCACATCATGTGGCAATGTCCTTTCCTTTCTTTTCTATGTTACATTGACTTATGGCTTATGGCTCATTACTGTGCCTTTTTCTCACTGTATCTGATTTTTTCTGCTAATGAAAGCCTCACTAATCCAGATTAATACTATCCTCATTCAGGTGGGTAATATCTTAACTTAAAAGAGCATCTTTGGGGAGTGGATGTAGCTCAAGTTTTTGAGCTTCACCTTCCCACCTGTGAAGTACCAGCCCCAGTACAGTTAAAAAAAATTTCTTCAACACATCTTACAACAACAGATTCACAACCACAAGAATGTGGACTAAGATTAAGAACATTTCAAAATTGGGGTAGATAATTCAATATACCACAGTTTTAATCTCATATCACAGAAATTTCTTCAAAATCTATAGCTGCACTGGAATTCATGTGACTGACTTTTTTATTAGAAAACTTGTGAGCTTACAAAACAATCATGCAGAATGTGCAGAATCCCCATACATCACCCCTCCATCAATACCTTGCATTATTTTGGAACATTTGTTACAGATTATGAAAAAACATCATCAAAATATTACTGCTAACTATGGTCCCTAGGTAACAGTTGCTGTATTTTTTCCATAAAACTCCCTACTATTAACACCATGTATTAGTTTTGTACATGTATTATAGTTCATGATAGCATGCTTTCATATTGTTCTGTTACCATAGTCCATATCCACCACATGGCTTATTGTGTTAGAGTCCCATGCTTTGTACCATCTGTACAAAGTTTACACCCAGTTCCTCTAAGTTTCATCAGCGAGTTGTGTTGCCATCACCTCAGTAAAGTTTAGAACATTTTCCTTAGTGCACTAGAAAAAATCCCATATCCCCTTATTATTGACACTTAGCATTGATAATGGAACTTTTCTGACATTGAAGAAAGAATATATATGACTATAGTCAATAAGTTACATTAATTCTATTTTCCCACATATTGCCATATTCCTAAGACCTTGTAATAGTGACTTATATTTGTTCTAGTTCATAGAAGAACATTCTTGTATTGGCACTATTAACCATAATCCTCATCCACCACTGAGTTCACCGTGTTATACAGGCCTTAGATTATTCTCTATCTTTCTTTCACTTGATATTTACATCCCTAGACTTACTCATTCAGCCATAATCATATTTATAAATAAGCAGTGTTAGTTTTACTTACTATAATGTGTTACCATCAACTTTATCCATTTCCATACTTTAGAAATCAACATAATTGAAAATTCTACATACAGTGAGCATCAGTACACCTTGTCAGCCCTCATCCTATGTCCTAGTTACCTATGCTCCAGAGGTTAACTCCATGTGTTTATTCTTTATATTTAGTTCATATTACTGAGACCATACAATATCTGTCCTTTTGTTTCTGGCTTATTACACTCAGTACAATGTCCTTAAGGTTCATCCATGTTGTCATATGTGTCCCAATTTCATTCCTTCTTACAGCAGCATAGTATTCCATCATATATATATATATATATATACCTATTTTGTTTGTCTATTCATTGGCTGATGGACACTTGGTTTTACCCATCTGTTTACAATGATGTGAATAATGCTGCTATGAACATGGGTGTTCAAATGTCTGTTCACATTCCTGTTTTCAGTGCTTCTGGATATATTCTTGTAGAAGGATTGCCTGACACACAGCAGTTTTATGTGTAGCTTCCTGAATAAATGCCAAATCATCTTCCACAGTGCCTGCACCATTCTACGTTCCCACCAACAGTGAAGGATTGCCCATATTTCTTCACATCCTCAGCAGCACTTATAGTTTCCTGTTTTTTCTTAAATAATGTCCCTTCAATGAGGTGTGAAATGATATCACACTGTAGTCTTAATTAGCATTTCCTTAATAGCTAGTGATATTGAATTTTTTTCCTGTGCTTTTTGGCCATTTGTATTTTCTCTTTCAAAAAATCTGTCTTTTGCCCATTTTTAGATTGGATTGCTTGCTTTTTTATCATTGAGCTTTCTGATCTCTTTATATAACATGGAAATAAAACTCTTACTGGATATGCAGTTTCCAAATATTTTCTCCCATTGAGTTGGCTGCTTTTTCACCTTCTTGAAAAATACCTTTGAAGTGCAAAAGTGTGTATGTTAGAGGAGGTTCCATTTATCCATTGTTTTCTTCATTGTTCCTGCTTTGAGTATAAGGCCTAAGTAACCTTCACCTACAACCATGTCTTGAAGGTGTTTCCCTACATTTTCTTCTAAGAGTTTTTGGTTCTAGCATTTATATTTAGGTCTTTGATCCATTTTGAGTTAATTTTTATGTAAGGTGTGAGATAGGGGTCCTCTTTATTTTAGCTATGGACATCCATTTCTCCCAGCACCATTTATTTAATAGACTATTCTGCTCAAGCTGAGTGGGCCTGAGAGACTTGTCAAAAATGACAAGGGGAGTGGAGGGAGGAATAAGAGGGGGAGGGAGGGAGGAATAGAATAGATCAAAGAGGAGGTATTTAGTGGTCAGTGGAAATGTTTTGCATGATCTTACAGTGATAGACAGAGGACATGGTAAATATCATCAAAATTTATAAAAGCATAAGGTCTAAAATGTAAACCATAGTGTAAACCATTAACAATGTTTAGTAGCTCTGTTTCACTATTTGTATATCAGTTATAACAAAGGTACCATCCACATATAAAAAGACATTAATATGGGGGGGAGGAAAGGGGGAAGATGTTTGTTATATGAGTGTCTCCTGTATTCTGTGTGTGACTTTGCTGTGACCTAAAACTTCTTTGAAAACAAAATGAAAAATAGTGAGACACTGGAGAATGAGTGGGGGAAGGTGCCATGGCATAGACAGGACAACATATATTGTGGTGATGAAAGGCAAAATGTAAAAAGAAAATTTTTAAAAAATATTTTTCATTTTTTAAAATATTCCAATCTTTTCATTTTATTTTATTTTTAGTTTTTTTAAATTTTATGTATTTTATCTCTTATATTTAAACTTATCATTATTGTTTCATTTTCCTATTAATTGTATTCAGCTCTTGTAATGGCTTAATCTTTGAAGAGGTTTTGATTCAAAGAAGGGTTACAACTGGGGCGGGGGAGGATTGATGGTATGGGTTGTCACGGATGGGGGAAGCATGGGAGGAAGTTTACCTGACCACACATACAAAGTATGTAAAAATGTTCAAGTGTTCACAGGACATTGTCACAGTGGGTGGAGACTCACAATAACTGAGAAAATACTGAATTCCCATCCTGGAGGGCTCTGCCACATTCTCTAAAGGAGCAGTAAGAGTCCCCCAAGTGCAGGGGCAGTGACTGGCAAAGGAGGATGATTCACTGATGGGCTTTTGATATTGATGACTAGGTTTTGAGCCTTTGCTTTAGAAATTGAAACTTAGCCCACTGTTATGGGATGCCTAAGGGTTGCTTCCTGGGAACCTCCTTGTCACTCAAATGTGGCCTCTCTCTAAGCCAAGCTCAGCATATGAATGCAATACCTTCTCTCCAGCATGGGACAGGACTCCCGGGGATAAACCTCCCTGGCACTGAGGGATTGCTACTGGGAACAAACTGTCAATGTAACTGGAAAAAGACTGAATAAAAGAGGGAAGGGGTAAGGACAAATGAGTTTGTGTGGCTGGGAGACTTCAAAGTAAGTCAGGAGGTCATCCCAGAGGTAACGCTTATGCACATCTCAGCAGGCTTTCATAGACTGCCAAAGTGGAAACTACCATAAATAGTGGGGCTCCGATGGCTATGGAGACACCTAGGTCCTATGGTCAGGGCTGATAGCTCAGGAGTTTGGTGACTTGCCAGTAGGCCCTACTTTGGAGTTTGTGCTCCTAAGAGTGAAAGAGTTAGACTCAATTATGACTTCCCTGCACATGGCTCATCTGTCCCTTCTTTTTAAACCTATACTTGATGCTGGAGATTGTAGGTGTACAATCAGAGACTCAAGTCTTTTGGCTGCCCATGTGCCAGCTGGGCCCAGAACCTTGATGAAGTTGCAACACCCACTCGAGAGCTCATTGGACTCACCCAGGACAACTGGCAGGGAGATAATAATGGAAAAACAGTCATCCCAGGGAAAGGAGAGATTCTGCAGCTGCAGGCAGGATATTCCCATCCATCTTCCCCATGGGATATAAGTTCCCAATCAATTGGAGGTTGAGTGGATGTCAACATCCCAAAGACCTCAGGATTGGGGAAAGAACTATGGACTACAGTGGTCTTACTGTTATTCTACTGTAGACATATTGTGATTCTAGAAATGGAAGAAATTGCAACATTGATGTGGAACCATTGGCCACTGTAGGCTCTGGGGACAGGGAGGGGAAAAAACAATTGTAATACGGGGGCTTTTCAGGACTTGAGAATCATCCTATGTGACATTGTAATGACAGAAATAGGCTATTTTATATCATCATGCAACATGCAGAACTGTGTGGTAGAGGGTGTAGACTAGAATGTGAACTATGGCCCATGCTTAATGGCAAAGCCCCAGGATGGATTTATCAATTGCAATGAATGTGCCACACTAATGAAGGATGTTCATGCCAAAAGGTGTGGGAGGTGTGAGGAGTGGGCATATGGAAACCCTGTATCTTTTGTGTAACATATATATAATCTATGTATCTTTTAAAAAATAATAATAATAATAAAAGAAAAAAAGTTAAAATGACTTGACCAGATATGTGATGATCTGTTTCTTAACAATCAATTAAATTCCATTTTTCAAAATACCTATCTTTATGCCAGTACCATGATGTTTTTAGAACTGTACCTAGGTATTATGATTTAAAGTCAAAAAGTGAGGTTCCCCCCTACTTTGTTCTGTTTTTTTTAAAGATGTATCTGGCTATGTGGGGCCATTTACTCTTCCAAATAAATTTCATAATTGGTGTGGGATTTCTTACTGGTATTGCAATAAATCTGTAAATCAATTTGGGTAGAATTTACATCTTAATGATATTTAGTCTTCCAATCCATGAGCATGGAATGTCCTTCCATTTTTTTTTGTCATCTTTGATATCTTTCATCAATGCATTTTAGTTTTCTGAATACAGTTCCTTTATGCCCTTTATTAAGTTTATTCTTAAATATCTGATTTTTTAGTCATTATGATGAATGGAATATTTTTCTGATCTCCTCCTCAGATTCCTCATCAACAGTGTATATATACATAACTGATTTTTGAATATTAATCTTGAATCCCAACCCTTTGAACTCATTTATTATCTCTAGTAGCTTTGTTGTAGATTTTTCATGACTTTCTAGGTATAGAATAATATCTACAAATATCATGAACTTTAGTACTTCTTTTCCAATTTGGATGGCTTTTGTATTTTTTCTTACCCAATTGCTCTAGCTAGAACATTATATGGAAAAACAGCAGTGACAGTGATCTTTCTTTCTTGTCTTGTTCCTGATGTCAATGGTAAAGCCTTGAGTCTTTCACCATTGAGTACAATGTTAGCTTTAGGTTTTTCATATATGCCCTTTATCATGTTGAGAAAGTCTCCTTAAATTTCTATCTTTTGCAGAGTTTTTTTCAAGAAATGATGTCGTATTTTGTCAAATGCCTTTTCTGTGTCAATCAAGATGATCAGATGATTTTTCTTCTTTGATTTATTAATGTAATGTATTACACTGATCGATTTTCTTTTGTTGAACTTTTCTTACATTCCTGGGAGAAAATGTACTTAATCATGATGAATAGTTTTCTTCATGTGTTGTTGAATTCAATTAGAGAGTATTCTGTTGAAGATTGTTGAATCCATATTCATTAGGGAAATTCAATTTATTGTAAGAATTTGAGAAAGATTGGTATTAAATCTTCTTTGAATGATTGGTGGAATTCACTTGTGAAGACATCTGGTCCAGGAATTTTCATTTTGGGGAAGTTTTGATGAATAATTCAATCTCTTTACTTGTGTTTGATTTATTGACACCATTTATTCCTTCCAGAGTCAGTGTAGGTTATTCTTGTGGTTCTTGGAATTTGGTCAATTCATTTATGTTGTCTAATTTGTTGACATACAATTGTTCACAGTAAC
>JAQZBX010070345.1:0-15430 GCA_029593785.1 Cabassous unicinctus
AACAGTCTTTTATATCTAACACGACAAGGTAATAATCTATGGGCACTGCAGATGGGTGAGGGAGACCTGGCTGGGGCGAGCCCATAGGTTTAATGTGGGCATTTATTGCTCTGAGGTCATGAAGGAGGCGAAAGGTATCTTTACCCCTTTTTTGAATTACAAAAACAGGGGAGTTCCAAGGGCTGTGACTTTTTTCAATATGCCCGAGTTGTAGCTGTTCTTTGACTAATTCATGTAAGGCTGTTAATTTATGGGACGGTAGAGGCCATTGCTCGACCCAAACAGGTTCCTCTGTGTCCCAAGTAAGAGGAATGGGCTCTGGTGGACTTAACTGAGCAACGGCCTTTATGCTTGGGGGGGATTGGGAGAGCTGACCTGGACAATGGAAACTGAACAGGCAGCTGGATTGTCGGTGGGACCGGAGGAGATGGTTACCCCCATCAGCTCAAGAATATCGCAGCCCCACAAAATAGTGGTGAGATGAGGGAGGAAGAGAGGCCGGAAAATGCCTGAATGACCATCCTGATCTTCCCACGGAATCATCTGGGCAGCCTGAAGGGAAGCTCCTTTGGCAGTGGCGCCGTCAATCATCGGACCTGGTCGAGTGGGTGTAATATGAGCGAAGGACTCGGGGAAGCAAGTAACTTCCGCCCCAGTGTCCACGGTGCCTGAATACCAGGTGCCCAAGACCTTCAGAGTCAGGGTGGGCCGATTTTGGTAAATAGGGATAGACCAATTTACAGAAGGGGAAATTTTGGCAACCGAGCCTGGGAGCGGACCCCAGTAGCCTCTTGTGTGCTGGGCTGAGGCTTGCCCCGGTTGGAGTTTAAAGGCTGACCGCTAACGTCCGTTTTGGATCGACAGTCCCGAGCCCAATGATTCCCCTTCTTACACATAGGGCACGGTGTGGCAGGCAGGCGAGGGCCCGGGGCTCTCCGAGCCACAGATGGCCTCGAGGCGTCCCGGTCCCCCAAACGGGGACATTCCCGGGCAAAGTGCCCTTCCTGGACACAACGGAAACAGGGTCCCAGTGCCATGGCAAGAGCCGAGGCAAAGCTGGTGGTAAGGGCATGAGTAGCCTGGTCAAGATCTTTACAAATGAGGATCCAGTCGTGAATGGTGCCGTCCCGCTTGGAGGCAATGGCCTGTTTACAGACCATATTGGCTCCCTCAAGAATAAGCTCTCAGGCAAGGGCCGCTTGAGCCTGTTCATTGCTGACCTTACGGGCACAAGCTTCCTGGACTCTAGAGACAAAGGAGGAAAAGTCCTCATCCTTGTTTTGCGTAAGCTTAGTAAAGGTGTCCGTTTTTATGGCGGAACAGTTACCAAAAGCATGCATAGCGACGCCACGGAGCTGATCCCAGAAGAGGGCGGAAGCCTGATCATAGGATGCAGGGTCGGCAAAACCTCTGCTGCCCAGAAAGGCGTCCAGAGGGAAAGTAATTCCCTGTGCCTGATTCATTCTTTGCTGCTGTTCTGCCTGATCTTGGAAGTGAGCACGCCAATTAAGGTACTGGCCAGGAGTAAGAATGGCCCGCACTAGACCCTGCCAATCATAGGGCAAATTGAGGTTGAGTGAGAGGTCGTTAAGGATTTGCTGTGCGAAAGGACTCCCAGGGCCATCCTCCTTAACTGCCTTGTGGAGGTGCTTAATCTCAGAAGGTTTATACGGATACCATAGGAGGGGGCGCTGAGGACTGGGAGAAAGGTTTATAGGGTATATAGAGGGAGAAGGACAAGAGCAACCAGGAGCAGGGGGAAACCCGAAAGGCCGAGGAATATTGGCGGAGGAGTCTAGATGGCAGGGATAGTGTTGAAGTTGTTGGAGAGTGGCAGCAGTGGCAGCGAGGGAAGCCGCAGTGTTGGAACCAGTGTCTTGGAGAGCAGCAGCAGCGGCGGCAATGGAAGGTGCGGTGGGAGCGGCGGTAGCCGCGAGGGGAGGAACAAGGGGACTGAAAAGCCCGGGAAGGGTAAGGGGCGGCCAAGAAATAGGGGGATCAGGGGGTTTAGCAGGTGGCGGCACAGCAGCAGGAGAGGGAGTGGTGTAGGGAGGGGGCGGCCGCTTGCCAGTCTCAGAAAGAGGAAGCTCTGGGTATACAGGGTTCCGGTTCTCCGGTGGAGAAGAAGACGGAAGTGAGCCATCTTGGTCTGGAGAAGCATGGTTGTTAGAAAGAGGCTTTGGAGGCCCTTTAGAGTGTTCTAGAAGGTCGTTGAGCTGAAGGACTAAGGAGGAGGAGTTGTCACCGTCCTGCGGAGCGGAGGAGGGCTCAGAAAGAGAAACATCGAGAGGCTTAGCGCCAAGGAGACAAGAGCGGCTAGTAATAAGCGTGGGAATGAGATCAGGAGGAAAGCACTTGTTCTCATGCTCCATAGCAGTGGAGACGCGATCTATGAGCAGTCTGTAAGGATCTGGGTCCCAGAGGTTAGCGGTGGGGAGCCAGGGATTGAAGGGAAGGAGCAGGTCCCAGTAAGTTTGAAGTTGTTTAGCGGAGACCTTGCATTGGTGGCAAGCGAGAAAGCTGGTGAGGGCTCTAACTTGAGGGGCTTGACGAGAAGAGAAGGAGGCCCCCATTTTTTAGGGACACGAGAAAAATAAGAAAAATAGCGAGAAAGAGTAGAAGGAGGCAAAGAACGGCTGGTGGGACAATGGAGGTGGAGCGTTGGGGGTAGAGTTGATAGAGGAGGCTAATAGAGAAGAGAAGAACAATTGGAAGAAGGAAAAAGACAGGACACCAGGGGGCAAGGGCGCTAAGACCCATAGGAGTGAGGTGCCCAATCTAATAATAACCCTAGCACTTTATTTGCAATGAACTTAAATCTTATACCTCAGAAAAATCCAATGCAAAATCAGACACTTTATTTACAATAAAACTTAAATTTTATACCTCAGAAAAATATATTTATAAGAAGGGAAAGAGAAAAGAGGGGATGTCCGCCAAGCTGTGGAGCAAGGCGGAGTCCTTACCTGTCCCGAAGAACCGCTACGTCTGCTGCAGACGATCGCTGCCCCATGTTGGGTGCCAGAAATGAGGGGGGGATCGGGGGCCTCTGAGGGACCCCCAGTGGGGGGTGACAGGTGTGGAGGACGAACGCGGCGCAGAGAAAGACGACCGCGGAGACGAGGCGAGTGGCGCAGTTCTGTTTATTCAGGAAGTGCAACACTTTTTATAGGGCATAGGGGGATGTGGCAGTTGCTGATTGGCGGGCGTGGGGTTGGCGGGAAGATTGTGGCATGAACAGGGAGGAGGGTAAGGATTGGTGGGTTTAAAGATGAATGGCGGTTGGGGATTCGTGGGTTCTTGCTGCTGGCAGTTGAGAGACGCGGGCTTGCTTGACTTAAGCTGCTCTGTATCTTAGGCTTAGCAGCCATGTTAAAGGGGGGTTGGGAGGGGGCAGAGGGGGAAGGAGCGGGTGTTAGGGTTGATAGGGTGCCGGAAGAGTTAAAGGGAGAGGGAGCAGGTGAGATGTTTTTCTATATCCTACAACATGCTTCTGTTAAATATTTCAGCTTTTTAAGATGGTTAAAAGGGGAATTTCTAGTTTGTATATATTATACTAGAATAAATCTTTTAAAAATCACACACACACACACACACACAAAAGCAGGACTATACAACACAAATAGGGAACTCTAATGTAAACCATGGACTGTCTCATTTGTATATAGAAAGCAGATAACTTGTGTTGTGGATTTCACAGTTCTATAGCCAGAAGGGAATTTTTGGTCTAAGACAAACTGTATTACTATAACTAATTTTGATGTGATTTTGTATATAGCATTGCTACTGAAATTATTTAAACAAGATATTTGTCTAGCCTTAAAATATATCGCCACACATTAATTTTGATTACAAGGCAAAAATAATGAGTTTACAGTGGAACATCCTGACCATCTCAAGGTAACAAAGTGATAAAAGTTGACATTATCAGTAATGGTACTTATGAACTAGAGGGGCACAACAGCACTTCTTTGATCTTCTTGTCAAAAATGCATAAACTTAAATTAATTATGTGGAAACTTAAGACAAATCCAAACTTATGGACATGTCACAAGATTATTGGTTTCATTTCTGTACATTAAAATGGCAATCTGAGGAGAAAACCAAGAAAAAAATTCTGTTTAAAATAGAAATGAAAAGAATCAAATATCTAGGAATAAACTTATCTAAGGATGTAAGGGATTTGATACTGATCCCACTCAACTGGGACAGAATGGCCTCTTCAACAAATGGTGCTGGGAGAACTGGATAGCAATATCCAAAAGAATGAGAGAGGAACACCATCTCATGCCTTAACTCAAGATGGATCAAAGATCTAAATATAAGAGCCAAGACCATAAAGCTCTTAGAATATAATGCAGGGCAGCATCCACAAGATCTTGTAGTAGGAAATGGTTTCATAAACTTTATACCCAAAGTGCAAGCAATGAAAGGAAAAAATAGATAAATGGGACCTCATCAAAATTAAAAACTTTTGCACCTCAAAGGAGTTTGTCAAGAATGTGAAAAGGCAACTTACTCAATGGAAGAAAATATTTGAGAATTACTTATCCGTAAGGGTTTATTACCCAGCATATATAAAGAAATCCTTCACCTCTAAAATAAAAATACAATACATTTTAAAAACGAGCAAATATATGAAAAAACACTTCCAAAGAGGAAATACAATGGCTAAAAATCGCATCAAAAAATGCTCAACACCACTAGTTACTAGGGAAATGAAAATCAAAACTACAATGAGGTATCATCTTATACCTATTAGACTGGTGGCTATTAAATAAAAGAGAACTAGAAATGTTGGAGAGGATGTGAAGGAAAGGGAACAGTCATCCACTGCTGGTAGGAATGTAGTACAGTGCAGCCATTGTGGAAGACATTTTGGCAGTTCCTCAGGAAGTTAACTATAGAATTGCCATGTGATCCTGCAATCCCACTGCTGGGTATATATCCAGAAGAATTGAAAGCAGAGACATGAACAGATATATGTAAACAAATGTTCAAAGCACCATTACTCACTATTGCCAAATATTGGAAGCAACCCAAGTGTCCATCAACAGTTCACTGGAAAAGAAAATGTGGTATATACATACAATGGAATATTACTCAGCTGTAAGAAAGAATGAAGTATTGGCACACATGAAAACATGGACGGATCTTGAAAACCTTATGCTGAGTGAAGTAAGCCAGTCACTAAAGGAACATGTATTGCATGACCTCACTGATATGACCTAAGCATATTGAGCAGACTCACAGAGGTAGAGTCTGGAAGATAGGTTATCAGGAGATAAGGAGTAGAATGTGGTTAGCCAATGCTCAATCTGGGCAGAACCTATGATAAAGTGGAAGGGGGTGGTTTGGCAGTGGATGGGGTTGATGGTGGTTCAGGGATGTGATTTGGGTCAATGGTGCTGCAGTGTGAGGGTAAGTAGGATTGGTGGGGTAGATTAGACTATCCCTGGAACTTGGGGGAGGACTGGAGGAAGGAACATGTGAACTCTGGAGATTTTTGGTCTATGGTTGAAGCTACAATTGTGGGAATGGTCTTTTGGCAAATATGGCAAGGGATCACTGGTGCAATGTGTCAGTGGTGGGGGGATATGTGGAGAAAAGTACACCAGGGGCATGCCTCTATGGAATACGAATGTGTACATGTGATCATATGGTGTTTTCTCAGTGAGTGGAGACCCACACAATAAACACAAAAATAGTAAACTTTCATTCTGGAGAGTCCTGCTGCATTCTTAAATACAAAGGCAAGAATCTCTTGAGTACATAGGCAGTGGCTAATAAAAGAAAACAGACCAGTATGTGAAACTCTCAATATTACTGCATATAACTATGAACCTTACTCTTGAAAAAAAAAAAATGGATCTGAGTGGTTACTATAAGCTCTGAGGGGAGGAGCCAGGAAGAATAGGTAGAACATAGGGCAATTTCAGGGTATTGGAATTGTTCTGCATGATTATGCAGTGATGGATATAGGCCATTATACATTTGGTCAACACTTATAAAATTGTATGGTTCAAAGTGTAACCATAATGTAAACTATTGACCATGGTTTGTACCAATGCTTCATCATTTGTTCATCAATTTTTAAAAATATACCTTGCTCATGTAAGATATTATTAATTGGGGAAAATGTGAGAGAAGGAGGGTGTGGGATATATGTGAATACCCTACATTTTTTCTGTGATTTTTCTGTAACCTAAAAATTCTTTGAAAATAAAGTGAAAAAAAAAAAAATAAGACCACACGGAGGAACATACAGAAGAAATTTTAAACATGCATAAAAGATAATAGATCTTATGGTGATATAAGGCACAATGCAAGGAATTTTTTGGGCTTTGTTTTTGTGGAAGTTTTGGATTACAGAAAAGTTACAATTATGGCAGGGGAGGATCACTGGAGCAGGTTGTCACTGGTGGGGGGATGTGTGAGGAAGTAGGGGGATGTGTGAGGAAGGATAAACCTGTGGCACACCTCTATGTAATATGAATGTGCTCATGTGGTCATGGGGTATTATCTCAGAGGGTGAAGACCTACACAATAACCAACAAAATATTAAAATCCTATCCTGTGGAGTCCTGCTACATTCTCTAATAGAGTGGCAAGAATATCTGGAATATATGGGCAGTGCCTAGCAAAAGAGGACAGACCAATTCATCAGGCCCTTTATATTAATGCTTGTACATATGACCCTTATTCTTGTAGAATTGAAACTTAGCTTAGTAATATATATTGTCTAAGAGTTACCTCCTGAAAACTTCCTTGTTACTCAAATGTGGCCTCTTTCTAACAAAACTCCCTGTATAATCTCACTGCCTTCCCCCAGGCATAGGACATGACTCCCAGGGAAAAACCACTGTGGCACTGAGGGATTATTACCAAGCACAAACTTGTGATGCATTTGGAAAAAGACCTTGACCTAAAGGGGTAAATAATAAATACAAATGTGTTTTCATGGCTAAGTGATTTCAAAGTGAGTTGGGAGATCATTCCAGAGGTTACACTTATGTACATCTCAGGAGGATCTCACTGACTGCCACAATAAACAGTGCCTCAAGCAGGGGTGCTCCTGAGGGCACTAGACACATCTGGACACTAGAGGCAGGCAGACAACCCCAGGAAATTGGCATACCATCAGTGGGCCTTACCTTTGAATATATGCTAACCTATCTCCCCAATGTAATAGAGTTAGACTCATAATTTCCCTACACATTGTTCTTCTTTCCCTTTTTTTTTTTTTGAACGTTTAATTAGCACTATATCTGTTAAATATATGTCTGAGAGATTTAAATCTTTGGTCTGTTCATGTGCTGGTTGAGCTATGAATCTCAGCAAAGTTGCAGCCAATACCTATTCTTCAGTTCATTGGACTCACCCAGTAAAACTAACAAAAGGATGATGATGAACAATGCCCATCCCACAAAACAGAGAGTATCAACAACTGCAAGAAAGACAGTTCCATCCGTCTGCCCTGTGGGATCTAAGTCCCCTTTCAACTGGAAGCAGAGTGGGCATCACCATCCCAAAATCCTCAATGTTGAGGAATGAGCAAACATAAGGGGGGAGTGCAACTATTGACCAAAGCAGATATTATTATTGCAGTAATGGAAGAATTTGTAATATTGATATAAAGTTAGTGGTCACCAGAAATTCTGAGGGGAGGGAGAGGGAAGAATAAGTGTAAAAATGAGTCATTTTTTTTTTTTGGACATTGGAATTGTTCTGCAGGATATTGCTATGACAGATACAGGACATTATACATTTTGCCTATACCTATAAAATTGTATGCTACAAACTACAAACTATAATGTAAACTACTGACCATGCTTAGTAGCAATGCTTCCATAATTGTTCATCAATTGTAACAAATGTACCTCACTAATTAAAGATGTCATTAATAGGGGAAAATATGAGATGGGGAAGGAGAGGAGTATATGAGATTCCCCTATATTTTCTGTATTCTGAAACTTCTTTAAAAACAAAGAAAAAAGACAAAAAAGAGAGAATGTCATTCATGCAAGGCAAAGAAGACTGATAAACAGTCTCAAATTGAAAAAAAAATAAAAAGATATAACTACATGCAATATGCCATCCAGTACTGCAACATGGATATAAACAATCATTGGGACAATTGGTTATATTTGAATAATATCTAAAGAGCAATATTAATTTTCTGGTTTTGATAATTGCACAGTGGTTATGTAGGACATTCATTTTAGAGAAGCTGGATGAAAGAGATAGAGGATTCTGTAAACTGTTCTCACAATTTTTTTAAATAAAATCATACATTAAAATAAAAAAATGTTGTAATTAAACACACAGCATCTTCCTATCCTGACACTACCTGGAAAAATAGAAACAGTTTCTGACCAAAACATTCTTGTTTTCACTGGTCAAGTATTATATACATATTATTCCTCAATCTATAGATTAATTGGTTCATCCTGGAAAGCATGCAGGTGTAAAAGACAGCAGAGGAGTTTCCCTCATTCATAGACCTGGCAGAAGATGAATTGAGATACATAAGTGAACATGATCCAAACAACAAAGAAACCACAATTATGTGGGTACTGCATGTCCTGAAGATTTTAATTCTTCAAGCAGAATTGATGTGGAGAATGAAACCATAAAAGATAATGGTGGTGACACTGAGCACAACGTTATTGACCCTTCCCACAATGAACACCACCAGCTCATTGACATAAATACTTTTTCAGGAGAACCGGAAAACAGGGAGGTTATCACAGAAATAACGGTTGATGGTTTTGGCATCACAAAAGGTCAGTTTCAGCATGCATCCACTTTGGGCCATAGCACCAAAAAATGTCATCAAGTATGAATCAAATATAAGTCTGGAGCACACTTTTGGGGACATGGCAATATTATATAAGTGTGGATTACAGATGGTCACATAAGAATCATAGATCATTGTTTTCAGTATATGTACTGAGAAATACAAAACAACAACAATAACAGTAAAAAAAAAAAACACAGAAAGTAGAGCTGGATCATGCAAACAATATATGAAACAATATTCTTCCTTGATATGAAGTTGATTAGCATTTTGGATGTAAAAACAGAAGTGTAACAAGGTCTATGAGGGACAAGTTAAAGAAGAAAAAGCACATGTGGCCTGAAAGAGAAAATTCAGCCCAATTTAAATTATCAAGCTGAAGTTTCCCAGCACAGTGAACAGATACATTGCTAGAAAGAGGTAAAACAGTGGGAGTTGGAAATCTGGGTGGTCTGTTAACCCCACCAGAATGAATTCAGTCACAAAAGAGACAATTCCTATACTCATTTGGATCTGGGGGGTCTGTGGGCACAAAGAAAAGAATTACTGGAGATGGTAATGCAGACCTTCCCACAATATTTCCTCGTACAGGAGTGGACTATACAGTGGGGATGTCTGAGACTTCTCCAAAATGGACCCATAGAAACTGTCTTTATCAATCCCATGACATTGAGTGACACTGATTTTTCCTTATTAGGGTCCTGTATCAGATTGCCAAAAGGTGAGGATGCAAAGTACCAGAAATCTGTTGGCTTTTATAAAGGGTATTTATTTGGGGTAAAAGCTTTCAGTTACAAGGCCATGAAAGTCCAACTCAAGGTTGCTTTCTCACCAAAGTCAGTTGCCACATATTGACGCAAGATGGTGGCCTGATCTCTCCTTCTGCTGTGGGCTTCCAGTCCTCTCTTTCCTGGCATAGGGCTCATTTCTTTCCAAGCCTTCTATATCAGTCTCACCTGTTCTGGTCTCTTCCCAAGGTCAGCTGCAAACTATCAGGTGAATGGCTTATCTCTCTCCGGGGCCTCAGGATAAAAAAATGATAGAGCTCTCTCTCTTCCCATGCCTATCTCAGTCAGTCTTTGTGTTTCCATTTATATCAGACCCAGCAAGGAGCTGAAACTCAACTTGAGTCAGGCCCACTGACATAGTCAAAATATAAAAGCCCTAACTCAGGCTTAACAGGTAATCCAATCAAGAAATCTCAGCTGAATTTAATGCATTCAAAGGGTATCACACCCAGAGGACTAGATCAGTTTACAAACATAATCTTTCTTTTTTGGGAATTGATAAATAATCTCAAACTGCTGCAACTCTTAAACTAAATATAACCAATAGCATCCTCCAAAATAGCCAATAAAAGACAGTGCTGCCATAAGACACATAACAGCTGGAAAAACCAAGAGAGAAGGGAAAAGATGGAACAGGACTGAACTGTCTTTCTCACCTCATCATTTCTTCATTCACATGATTTCTCCCCTCATTAGCAAAACTGGAGGCAGAGGACCTAGCTATCTGGAGCTGGCCTCTAATGCGTGCTAGACCCTGGTGGAATGGGAACCATGAACATTGATTCTACATCATATCTAAAGGACCAATGCTTATGTGAGGTTCAGTAGCTGCCCCAGGTCACAGAGTAAAAGCCAAAAATCTGCAAGAATGGGTCCTTTATGGATAGGAAACTTACACACTAAGGTACAGCAATCCTGAGGTTCCTATTGTCTCTCAATATTCTCTGCTGCCCCTCAAAGAGATTCTTCCACCTGATTCATTGGAGTGGTAAGATTACACAAAATGTCCAAGAAAGCCACATGTCTTCATTCCTGGAATTCTGTATCAATAGGTGGAGGACATAATATGAGTAGAATTCAGGAACTTACCTTACTTAGGACAGTAAACCTCTGAGATTCCTGATCACTCTTATTTACCCCTGTGATTCTTGAAGGGCAATTTTGAACTCTGTGATTTTGGTTCCTTTGATTATAAAAGATGAAGAACGGAATTAATTTCCAATATGCCGTGGAAATCATTCAGAACTAACAGTCACAATTTCTGATTTTATCTTTGAGTCCTCTGAAGCAGCAGAAAGCAAAAGCTTTCTTTATGATTATCAAATTTGTCACTTGATAAGCTCAGATTTCATGCGAGTTTAATTATACAATGCACTTGGTTTTAAACAGGTGAGAAGTTTGCTCATTCTCTTCCCCAGGGAAAGATTTTGCATGTAATAGGAAAGTAAGGGAATGTATTTATACCCTGGATGATACAATGTCTTTGGTTCTTTAGGGACTCAATATTTTCCTCAAGTTTTCACTTATATCTTGGGGTTGTACTCCCATAATGCAGCAATAAAAAGAAAACCCCCATCCCATGTAATTTTCAACATTGAAGACAAATCTGCTTATTGTATTCTTTTTGTTCCATCATTCTTCAGTATCATGCTTGAGAATTTCCTACAAGCTTTTTTGCCTCCTAACTTTTATATTTCTATATCTTAAAATTTTCAAATATAGAAATTGTGATAACTGACATCAGCTGTTGTTTCTTCCAAGTTAACTCCAAAATAAATTTTACTGCCTTCCATTTCTCTAAAGTCTTTTTTTTGGAACACCTGCTGGAAACTTCTACTTTAATATCCTGAATGTGCTCTTTTAAAAATATTTTTTAGTTAGAGAAGTTGTAGGTTTACAAAAATGTCATGTAGAAAATGCAGCGTTCCTTGGGATTTTCCTTGGGAAAAATCTAGGCGTTAATTGCTGGATCTTATGGTAAATATATGTTTTATTTATAAGAAACTTTCAAAGTGTTTCCCAAAATGATTAAATATTTTACATTCCAACAATTAATATAGAAAAGTTGAAATTTTTTACACCTTCTCCAACTATTGGTTTTATTAATTTAAAAAAATTATCCATTCTAGTAGATGTGCAGATATGAAATGATATTGCATTGTGTAAATGTATATATGCATGTGTTTCAATTTTCTTTTACTCAAGTATAATTTATAGGGAGTAAAATTCACATTTTTAGTTTAACAATCTATAGTTCTTTTCAGGGATATGCATTAGAATTATCATCACCTAAATTAACGGATTCCCTCGTGCCTCCTTATAGTCAAACCCTCCTGCCACTCCCAGCCATTGGAGGCCACGTATCTGTTTCTGTTGCTATAGTTTGCCTTTTCTAAAATGTTATATGAATGAATTCATACAGATTATAGCCTTTTATCTGACTTCTTTCTCTTAGCATAGTGAACATGAGTTTCATCCATGTTTTAATATGTATCAGCAATCCATTCCTCTTTATTGTTGTGTATATTTCATTTTATGGATGTACTATAGTTAATCCTTTAATCAGTTGATGAATAATTCAGCCAATTTAAAAATAAGTACACAGTTTTTGTGTGAAATAAATTATACATTTATTTGGGTAAATACCTTGGATCGGAATTTTGTAAGAAACTGCCGAAGTTTTGTAATGTAGCTGTATCATATTGCATTCCTACCAATAATATATGAGGATGTCAGTTGATACACAAAATAGCACTAAGTATAGTCAGTTTTTTCCCTCATTTTGCTCATTCTAGTAGATTTGTAATGACATCTCATTGAGATTTCAGTTTGCCTTTACCTAGTGAATAATGATGTTGAGCAACTATGCATGTTTTTGCGTTGTTGTTTTTTTTTTTTTGTCATCCACATATCTTTGTTGGTAAAGTGTTCACATCTTTTGCTGATTTAATTTTTGGGTGTTTATTTTTTATTCTTGAGTTTTAAGTGTTTTTTAATAGTTTATGAATGCAAGTTCTTTATCAGATATGTGATTAGCAAATATTATCTCCCATTGTTGGCTTGTCTTTTCATTCTTTTAATATTGTCTTTCTCAGAGGAAAATGTTTTCATTTCAATAACATACAATTTAACATTTTAAATTATGCTTTTTGGTGTATTGTGCCTTTTGTGTTCTGAGGAATCTTTGCCTAATAGTATGTCACGGAGCTTTCTCCTTTTATTTTTTAAAAGACAATGATTTTTTTTTTTTTTACATTTAGACCTATTATTCATTTCTCTTAAAGTTGTTAGTTATGGATGGAGATTCTTTTTATTCTTCCCCTACCCCCTCCTTCTCTATCTCCTTCTCCTCCTTCTTCTAATTCTTCTTCTGTGTGGTTATCTTTTTGTTCCAACATCACTGTTGGAAATCACATCTATTCTCCATTGAATTCCCTTTGAACTTTTGTCCAAAGCAAATGACCCTATATGGGGGTTCATTTGTGACCCAATATTCAGTCCTATGACTCCATATATCCATTTGTTAATATCATACTGTCAACTTTGTAATTTATGGTAACTCTTGCAAGCAGGTGGTATGAGTCTTTGTTCTTTAGAGAAATTGTTTTGGCTATTCTTGTTCCTCTGGCATTTTATGTAAAATTGAGAATCAGCATTGTACAAAACATTCTGCTGGGGATTAATGTAATGGCATGGAATTTATGATCAGTTCGGAGTGGATGGACATCTTATTTATAGTGAATCTTCCAATTCATAACTCTAGTTTATCTTTCCATTTATACGTCTTATGTGAGTACTTTCATTAGCAATTTACAGTCTGCCATGTGTAAGTCATGCCTGTATGTTATTAGATTTATACTTAATTATTTCAAGTTTTTGGTGCTGTTATATATGAGAATGCATTTTAAAATTCACATACCATGTAATTCATTCCTATATTGTGTACAATTAAATTGTTTTTAGTTTACTCACAAGATTGGACAGCCATTCCCATAATCAATTTTAGAACATTTTCATTGGGTCAATAAGAATCTGGATAGCCATCACTCTGCAATCCCTCCTTCAACCCAGTCCTAGGTATCACCAATCTTCTTCTGCTCACTATAGATTTTCCTACTGTGGACATTTCTATAAGTTGGATAATACAATACAAGGTCCATTATGATTGTTTTCTTTCAGTTAATATTTTATGTTTTATCCATGTTTTAGCATATATCAGTAGTTTATTGCATTTCATTGCCAAATGGTATTCTATTGAGTGGATATACCACATTCCATTTACCCATCAGGTGATGGACTATTGTGTTCTTCCACTTCTGTTTTTATGAATAAAGTTACTATGAACATTCTTGTGCAAATTCGCATAGACATATATTTTCATTTTTCTTGAGTATATGACTAAGAGTGGAATTTCTAGGTCATAACAGAAAAGCCACATTTAACATTTTAAGGAATTGCCATACTCTTTTCCAAAGAAGCTGTACCATTTGGCATTCCCACCAGCAGTGTATGAGGGTTCCAAATTTCCACATCATGACAAACACTTATTATTATATGGGTTTTTTTTTTATTTTTCAGGCTGCCCTAGTAGGTTCGAGGTTGCATATTTTGATTTTGATTTGCATCTCCTTGATTACCAATGATATTGGAATATCTAATGTGCTTATTGCCCACTTGCATATCTTCTCTGGAGAAGTATCTATTCAGATCTTTTGTGCATTTTAAAATTGTGTTATTTGCCTTTATATTATTAAGTTGTTAGAAGTCTTTCTGTGTTTTTTATACAAAATGCTTATTAAATATGCCATTTGCCAACATTTTCTCCCATTTGTGCTTTGCTTTGCACAATTTTTTTGTTGTTTTTCAAGCAGATCTGTTTTTTTTTCCTTTTTTTCTTTATTTTTCTTCTAGGCAGAAATTTCTTTGTTTCATTTTTCTTCTAGGCAGATCTATTTTTAAATTTGGCGTAGCGAAATTTATTTATTTTTTGTTTTTGTTTTCTTTGCTTTGGTGTCATACTTAAAAAGCATTATCCAACCAAAGGTTATGAAAAAAACACTCCAGTATTTTCTTCTAGGGCTTTTATAGTGTTTTTCTTACATATTTACATCTATGACTTATTCTGAGTTAATAATTTTTATGGTGTGAGTTAAGCATCCCATTTCCCATCCAGTTATCCCAGCACTATTGTTGAAAAGGCTAATCTTTTCCCATTAAATTGGCATCCTTAATGACAAAAAGTTGACCATAAATGTAAGAGTTTACTTTTGGACTTTCAATTGTATTCCACTGATGATATGTTTAATATATATCTGTATATAAATATACAGATATGTATTTATATATCCATATATAGATATATATATATTTATGTATCTATAGATATATGTATACACACTTCATAAATATATTTATGCATTCAATATATTTAAATGCAGGAAAATTTTCTCTTTGTTACCACTCTTCGGTTTTCTTTCTGATATCCTTTGTATGTGTTGTAAACTACCTTGCCTTATTCCTTAAGGGTTTTTAATTCCCACTTCTTAAAAGTTAAAAATGATAGTGGAGTTGGTTGTGGAATACTTTCAAACTATTATTTTCACCATTTGTAGCTGTCTAGAGCAAAAAGATTGAAGGTGGGGTGGAAAGAGGAACACCTTTAATGAATTTTATCTCTTTGAACTTTCAGGAATTCTTAACACACTGCAGAGAATTCAAATGTGAGAGGACAAGGGAAAATGAAAGGAGAGGGCAAAAGGATTGTCAAGCTTTTCTCCCACAATTTACAATTTATAATATTTTCTGTAGTTTAATATTATACAATTTTAGTCAAATGTCATAT
>JAQZBX010070346.1:0-15432 GCA_029593785.1 Cabassous unicinctus
ACTAAGTGTTAAAAATAACTGGTATCATAAGGGCCAGTCCATTTTACTGCTCGATCTTCAAATAGAGTTTCCTAGAAGTTAGAGATGTGATGGTGTTAACAGCGATTCTCAATATGAGCTCAGGACACAATGCAATTTGCTCTTGGTGAGAGCTGTAGCCTTAGGGAATAAGATTTCAATTGGCCACATTTCTGACTTTTAGGCAGAAAAGTAATTCAGAATATTTTTATTAACTAGTTTCCTGGGCATTTGAGATAGCACAAGTTTTTTTGTGATAATTCTCACTTTTCAGGTCTCTGCTCAAATGTCACTTCTTCCGGGAGTAGAACTATGCCATCTAACTCACCAGTCACTGGACCCCTTTAAGCAGCTTCTTGTTCTCTGGAGTACTATACTATGTCTATTTGTCTTCCCCCAAAGAAAGGCTTATTCACAGCTCTGTCTGTGACACATAGAATAGTACTTGCTTCACTCTGGGTGCTCAATGAGTTTGAGTGAACAAACCCTAACCTCTAAGATACCTTCTGCTGAAGGCGAGTCTCTGGAAGAGGCAGGCTCAAAAAAGAACATCTCTATTCTACGTGATTAGTCACCCGCCAAGTCAGGGGAAGAAACCTAATATATCAAATCGAATTTCTACAAGATGTGGGTGAAGGAGAAAATACAAGGAGGATGTGTAGAAATAGCTTAAGTTGTGCAGAAAATGAATTAGGACGTCTTACACCCTCGTATTCTGGTGATCAGACGACGCACTCCACTGAGCGCTAAGACCCCATAACACCTGTTGCCAAACAGAAGCAGCCACCTGCCTGCTAATGATGCCGTTCCACTGTGGGCTACTCTGGGGCTCTGGACCTGGAGTTGACCAGCAATCCTCTAGAAACAGCTCCAGCTGTGCGACTTCAGAATCCAGAAGAATTCAGTATTTTGAAAAATACTGCTTCTCAAATACTTCACCACAGGGGAGTCCCATCCTTGTAGAATTCTGAATGCAATGAATCTTTAAGAATCAGTTTGGAGATTAATTATTTGATCACACGTTAAATGGAAAATTTAATTTAAAAAGAATTATCTTGACAGTTCAGCAACTGTGATATAATAATGAAAATTAAGTTAGAATCAGAAAACCTAGATGTGACAACCCTCCCTAAAATATGTACACACAGATAAGGAATCCTAACACCTACCCAGAGAACACGTTTTTCTAGATTTTTCTGTTTCATCTTCAATTTTATTTTATTATTTTTGAGATACTGGGGGCTGGGGATTGAACCCAGGATCTCGTATGTGGGAAGCCAGCGCTCAACCATTGAGCCACATTGGCTCCCCTGAGTTGTTTCCCCCCGCCCCTACCCCCGCTTGTTTTGCTTGTTGTTTTTGTTGTTTTTTTCTAGGAGGCACCGGGAACTGAACTCAGGCTCTCCCATGTGGGAAGTAGGCGCTTAACTGCTTGAGCCATATCTACTCTCTCTTCAATTTATTTTTATTAGAGCAAGTTATTAAATCAGTTTATTAGATGAGGTTTACAGAAGTCCCCTTCTCAGTTTTCCCTATTAACATTTTGCATTCGTGTAGTACCTTTGTATAATTCATGAAACATATTATAATTATGCTTTAACACAGTCTGATTTTATACTATCATTATGTTCTTAGTATTCTCCTCACTGTGACTAATGACTAGTCATTAAGGCACTGATAGCTAAGATTTTCTATCACCTGGATGTGCCATCATTTTCTTTTTCCTAGACATTTAGGCCCTCCGTATGTATCTCTATATATTCACATAAATATTTGCTGCTATAGGTAGAGAGATGACTGTGTATGTTTGAACAAGTTTTATCTCCTCTTGGAGCAGAAATATAAACGACTAGTGCTCTTAAGGCATCATGCCAAGTTGCATTCTGGAGAGGTGATGATTTTATCACTGCCCTTAAAGAATCATCTTTGCCAAATATTAACTTGATAGGTAAGAAATTCCAGTTTCTAGTGATAAATGTTTTTATACAGTAAGTTTGTAGTTTTAGTTTTGGTGAATTGTATGTATCCTTTGTTGACTTTTCTGTTGGATATTAGTAAGTCATTTTTTTTTTCTTTGAGGTACCAGGGTCAGGGATTGAACTTGGGACCTTGTATGTGGGAAGCTGGTGCTCAACCACCGAGCCACATCTGCTCCCCTGAGTTGTTTTTTTTGTTTGTTTGTTGTTTGTTTCTTGTTTTTTAGGAGGCACTGGTAACCGAACCCGGGACCTCCTGTGTGGGAAGCAGGTGCTCAACTGCTGAGCCACATCCGCTCCCCTCACTTTTAAGATCTGATCATTTTAAGGGTATTTACCCTTTGTGATTTATTGCAATATTCTCTTCTACCCTTGTTAGAACTGAGTCTCAGTTTACTCATTGGTAAAATTGGAGTAATTCTTGCCTGCCTCCAGGCAACTGAGGAACAAATGTGAATGACAGACACAAACAAGAGTGATAGAAGTACTGTACAAGGCACAACCAAATTGTTCTTGGCTGTTGCTGTCATCGGCTGAATTGTCGTCCTACACTCCCAAGAAATTTAGTGCCTTTGGACAACCTGCTGGTCAGGGCTAGGTGACTGAGTCCAGCTTAACACGGGGTGCCAGACTCTTCTTTGGCCGATCATGAAATCTGACTGTCACTGATAGGATACTGGCAGGCACCTTAGTCCAAGGAAAATATGATGGCCTCCCCTTAGGAAGGAAACAGTCCTTGACTCCTCAGGCATCACTAGCTACCACTTATGAAGGCGTGTCCCCCTTCCGAAGCCCCCTCTGCTATTCTTCCCAAAACCCACGTTGGAGGAAGAGGGAGGCGGGATGCTTGGGTCTCTTATGCGGAAGCAGAACCCCACACGCCAGCTTTCTGAAGGCTGCTGTGGTGCCCTGCCCTGCCCTGCATGTCCTCTTACTTGTACACAGGGTCAGTGCTCCAGGTCTGAGGTCAAGGCCGTCACTCTTGTCAGTCAGGATGTGGCCTTCTAACCAGGTCAGGGAGGACAGTCATGAAGAGAGTTCATCCTCAGTGGAAGTGGGCAGGATACACGGGTGGCGTGAAAGGCTTACCTTTCTGCGTGTTCTACAAGTGTTCACACTGAACACGGACGTTGCGCTGGTTTTGGTGGTAACTGCAGGTGGAGAGCGTTTGTCTCGTAAGGTGGATTCTGACGGACGCAGGCCTGGAACGCCTTCCAGTTTCACTGCAGAGTGACCATCACAGTGCCCTTGGACTTGCAGTCTGCTCAGCATCTAAACAGGCGAGGAGACTAGTTTCCAGGAAAATTGGGAACCACAGACACTTGAAAAGCCCACACCACTGCATGGCAACCAGAATGTTGAAAGGACATAATAAATGTTCTTAAGAACACAGTTGAGCTTGCAGAGACATCAAGGAAAATCCTTGAAATCACAAGAGGGGAGGTAAGCAAAACTGGAATAACAAAGCCCTGGCACTGCGGCTCCTCTGGAAGAGGCAGGCAAGTCTCTATACAAGGGCTTGCATCTTAACACCTGTCTGGTGACAAGAGAGTCCTAGGCCTCTAAGACGCTGGGGTTTGGAATGAGACCCCTGCCTGGAATCCCTTGAAGGCTAAGGTTCTCACTGAAGAGTAAGCTAGAAGTCTTGGTTTTCACCTCCCAGTAAAAAGAGAAAAGGAAGCTTGTCCATTTCAGCCTGAGCTTCCAGGTGGGCAGTAGGGGAGGGAAGTCTCCCATGAGAATTTACAACCCCTCACAATTTGTTTTGGGGAGTTTTAGGTTTTCCAATCCTTATGGTCAAGGAAACCAAATTGAGATATTACAAAGAGAATGTTCTCCAGCTGAGAATAACCCTCCAGCACCTGGCAGAAAAGACTCAACTTCTGCGGAGAGATACATGTTCAAACCATGCCACACAGACACCTACATGTAAAGCCCTGCTCAAGGTAGATTCATGATACAAAGTAAAAATACAAAGAAATCTGAGTATCAGTAGGGGAACAATAAGATTAGAATTTTAAATTAGACTAATTTATAAGGTCATTTTCAAAAGTTGATAAAAAGTATCAAATATGAGACAAGTCTAAGGCATTATCAAATGAGAACAGATTTGAGAAGAATCAAACAGGCATTCTAGAAATTAAGATGTGTTATTAGACTCAGTGGAAAGTTTAAAGGATTCAATGTAGCTGAAGGGACATGAGAAAAGTGGAAGAGAGATCTAAAGGACTTACCCAGAAAGTAGCAGACAGGTAATAAAGACGACACATGGGAAAAAAATCCAATATCTAATAGGAGTTCCAAATGAAAGAAGATACTGGGTAAAGATACGGTGGCTGAGAACATCCCAGAGCTGACAGAAGCGTGCACACGCAGATTAAGGAATGACCATAAGTGACCCTGAGTGTAACTAAAGCTCTACTTGTATATATTACATTAAGCCAAGAATATTCTTGCATTTAGTAGTTATTCCTGCTTGTGAATCTGGTAGTCTCAGATAAAATATTCTAGTCTTCACCTTTCCAAATTGACCTCCCAAAGCAAGGTCAATGGTGATATAGAAATTAGGCAAAGAATGAGATGGACAGAACAGTGTGGTATGCTTTGCCCAACAATCGGCTTTCATCCATAGGCTATTTGATTGGCAAGTCTTAAGTTTTCTTTTCATAGAGTTATAGCTCTATTATTTGGCAGGGATAGAGTTTTTTTTTAAGATTTATTTATTCCCCCTTCCCCATTGTTTTGTGCTTGCTGTCTGCTCTCTGTGTGTTCTGTGTTTGCTTGTTTTCTCTTTAGGCGGCACTGGGAACCGATCCTGGAACCTTCTGGAGTGGGAGACAGGCGCTCAATCTCTTGTGCCACCTCAGCTCCCTGGTCTGCTGTGTCTCTTATTGTCTCTCCTCTGTGTCTCTTTTTGTTGCGTCATCTTGCTGCACCAGCTCTCCGCTCAGGCCAGCACTCTGCACGGGTCAGCACCCCTGCGCGGGCCAGCTCGCCTTTCACCAGGAGGCCCCGGAAATAGAACCCTGGACCTCCTATATGGTATATGGGAGCCTAATTGCCTGAGCCACACCCGTTCCCCAAGTTTTAAGTTAAAATATAAAGAGCTTATCTGTTAATTCTTCAGAGCAGAAGGAACAAGTAACAGAATAGACTTTCACCTCAGCAAGGACTTGATTATTCTTCAAGTATGACTGTGCAGTGACGCAGAGATTCTGGAGGGACTTATGTCCTTGAAGCGTAGAGACTGTATTTGGAAACGTTCTCCAAAGTGATTTAATGAGAGTAATAAAGAAGGAGGTGGAAAACCATGTCTATTTTATAGCTGTTTTACCTGTCTCCACTCCACCCTGCACACAGGTTCTCAGGTCCTCAAGGTTACTGTTCCGATGGCCTGAAGGGCAGGTAGAGCTTGCAGACAAATAAGAGCCAGTAAGCTGAGAGGTCAGTCCTGACACCAGACAGACAGACAGACAGACAGACAGGAGAACCAAGTCTAGCCCAAAAGGGTATCTAGACAACTTTATTATTAAATGCTAGAGCTGGCATGACTCTAGGTGATGTCTCCATTATCTACCAATTCTGTACAACTATGTAATTCTCTTTCTAGTAGCTCTAGTAAAGCCTTTGAATAAACTGTTGACCATAAGTTTTTTGTTTTTTAAGGAAGTACTGGGGATTGAACCCAGGACCTCGAACATGGGAAGCAGGTGCCCAACCACTGAGCTACATCCACTCCCCAATGAAAGCTGCTTTTTTTGTTTGTTTGTTTTAGTTAGGAAGCAGGCACTCAACCACTTGAGCTACATCTGCTCCCCCATAAAGTTCTTTTGATTATAAACAATGTGGCAAACTTGATTGGGAAGGAGGAAGTTCCCATCAGTGATTGAGTCGTTGCAGGAAGTTTAGAGCGTTAGCATGGAAGCCCTTACACCCTGTCTTACCTTGCAGGTCACACGTGCCGACAAACGAGGGACTTGCAGGGTTAGATGTGGTCCGTTGTCCAAGAACCAGGAGCCGTGCTCTCGTGCAGGTTCAGGTGTCAGGCGCAGGGAGAGAGGAACGGGACCCAGCCCTGGTCGACGCTGCCTCCAGTGATGGTGGAGAGATGGTCAGCATCGCAATGGCCGTCAGCCTTGGGCAACACTAGTCAGAGTGGCACTGGTCAAGTCGCAAGCCCTGCTTCTCCAGACACACCAATACCAGCACAGCAGTGCTGCCGCCTACCTGCCTCTCTAACAGGAGACGCTGTGGCTACTGGCACAGTGAATGCATTCGAGTCCACTCCGAAGGTAGAGGAGTGTTCAGAGTGTGTGTCCTCATATCTTCACCTGTATACTGAAGCTAAGAGGACATTAGGGAGTTTGAAGCTCAAAGAGAGTCAAGACAGCCAGTCGTAACATACACCCCCACTTCCATATCTGGGCCCCCAAAGCCCAGCTCAGTGCTGCAGACGGTGCTTCCGTTAGCAAGCGCCACCTGGCACATGCTGTAGTCAGAAGCCTCGGGCTCTGGCACAGGGAAGACTTTGTCCTTCACTGTGAAGTTCACCCACTGCACATCTGGAAGAATCGATCCTATTGCCACACTGAAGAGTAGGAAGCTGGCGCGGGTGTCTGAGGAGGAGGAGGTGACTGCTGAGTGCCCTGCAGTTATCATTACCTGATTAAAACGAGGTTAGACCAAAGCAGCTGGCAGCCAGAGGGGCTTCCTGTTGGTGCTTATGGGCTCCTGGAAGCGCAGGGCAGTTGTCACAGCTTTGATCACGGTGGGCTTGGTTACCCCCCAGTTGTCATCCTCCCACTGGTGCTCCAGAAACAAGTTGATACCGTAAGTGATCCCCCAGCGCCCATTTCTCAGATGACTCTAAGACAACAGTGGAGACAAGATTGGCTCAGATGATAAGGGAGGTTCCTTACAACAAGCTCAGTTTTCTACCACACTAGCAGTAACTTTACTTAGGGACGAACATGCTCATAACACACAAATGGACTGTCGTCTTGAGGCCACTAATAAGTTCTCAACTTTGTACAACTTCTAAGTTTCCTTTCCATTCTTAACTTGTATAATAATTCAAGGTGGTATCCAAGTTTTTCTTCTCGGGTGCTAGAAACACCTAATTCCTTCCAGAAAGCTGTGGATCACTGTGTTGTGTTAATTAGAACCTCAGACCCTGTACTCAGGATTCTTGTTGCAATGACAATTCATATGGTCCAAGAAGGCTATTCTACTGCTAGCTGTGCTACAGCCACGTTAGAATGAGGTACCAGTGTATTGGATTCCATCTCTCTTCTCATGTATATTTGTCTCAGTGTTCCCATCACTGGACTGATGCCTAATCTTTAAGCTGTGATTAAATTACTAACCTTGTGATAACCGCCTTCTGCACCAACAGGAACGTGGATGGCAACTGTATCGCTATCACTCCTTAATCCATAGTTCCTTGAAACAATGTCGGCAGTGGACAGTTTGTGGAGATTCACTCGCATCTCTACGGAGAGGTCCTTGACGTGGCTGGAGGCTGATGTGCCCATGTGGGGATGGTCCAAGTCATAGCGTCCTTGGAGTACTCCATGTCCTCCTAGAGAAGAGACATCACACCCACTTCTTCTGCACACAAGTGCTAATCATCAAGTATTGGAGTCTAGCTGCTGTGGAGAGAAGAAGGCTTATGTCATTCTTCAAAGCGATCCTTGAGTCAGAAGGATGTTTGAGACCAACTGAAACAATCAGGACAAAGTGGTCATAACTCGCGTGGCTTAGTGATGGTACAACAAAGCTATAATCAGAAGTGTTTCCTGGAAGCAGTAGGGACACTAACCAGAGCCTTTCAGGTTGTATTAGGGATGGAGATTGAAAGGCAGGACTTAGTGTTGTAGAGGCCAGGTGACAGGCAGGGCAGCAGGAAGATAAGTGGAGGAAGTCAGCGGGAGGAGGACGGGGTAGCCTAGACTGCAGAAGGCCTTGGAATTGAGATTCTTGATGACAGTCAACACTTGGCTACCAGGGTGGACATCTGTTTCATTCTTCCACCAGCCCCCCTCTCAGGAATCAGCCCCTCCCGAGCTATACACGACCCTTTTACCCCTGCCATGGGAGTGTGGAGGGTGGGCAGTGGGGGTGGCTACTCCACCTCAGCTCACTCAATATCCACGGCCCTGGACATGATAATGGTTACGGGGATGCTTTACGTGACAGAGGCTGGGCTAGTTAGGCACCCCGGGGGTACTTTTGCTTGAACTGTTGGGAATGCAGCATTTCTTCTGGGAGCTTCAGTGATAAAGAGGATAAGCCTAGAACAGCTCGGGGTCATCACTGCACGAGAGAGGGTCTTTCTGAGAGTGAAGGACATGCAGAAAGGGCCAATGGAGCCATGCCCCAGGCCAACGCTAACCCTGGATTTTCCCATTTCCTGAAGGAATAACTTGTTTTCCTGATTAGAATTGGGTATTGGTTGATTGCAACCAAGAGTCCTAATGGAGAGAGAGTCCCCACATGATAGAGTAGGTCAAAAAAAGCTAGCTATTCTCAAGTAAGTGCTACCCAGACTCTTCTCTTACCCACGGGGCAAGCCACGGCTGTGTCCACCATCAAGATCATCCAGTGCTGCTTGTAGAAAGCGCTTTACTCTAGCAGCAGTAAAAGCAATTCCCTGAATCTGTTGAGAATCATAAGTGGTTAGAATCCTGATGATTTGTTTTGAAGTTTGTTTCTATAATATCTAAGATACAATGCTGAGTGATTATAACTCCATTTGTCTTTTCTATGCAAAATCTGCCTTAGCATTTTATGTGATCTTGTAGCCTGCTTATCTGAAAACAGCACTCCCCTCATGTAATTTCAAAACCACTTTGAATAAATAGTATTTTAATGACTAATGGTGAAGAGGCACCATAGTTTAAACAATCTTCTGTTTAAAGGGTAAGATTTCTAATTTCTCCTAAAGATGCTTAAATTAATATTTATATATCCATATTTTCTTCATTCACTATATGCATATGTTCTTTCAAAGGGAGGTGCTAGGTCTTGAATTTCAAGACGAATTCAAACCGTTTAGCAATTAGCGTTCCTACTAGCAAGAACAAAGTCTACGCTAGTTCTACGGGGCAGGGAACCCCAGGTTCTCCTTTGGACTTTGTGGATTGCACTTAAAAAGCAGCTGAGCTCACCTCTAGCTGCGCGGCCCTGGGAGCGCGCCCCGCCCGCCGCAGGACCCTGGTGTCAGCCGCTAGCTGGCCATGTGGACGTCGCTCACCAGCACACACGCTGCCTTCGCTGTCTCGTTGGAGCGTGAAAGAGGCCACGCCTGAGGCTGCCTGGACGAGAGCAAGGCAGCGAGGGTTCTTGGAACTTGCAGTGGGAATCTCCAAACCCCACGTGAACGTGCTCTTTCAGGGGCCCCGAATCTCCCGTCCCAGCTGGAGGCGAGATTCAGCAACTCAGTGGAAGGATCTCGCGAGTGACCCGACAACACCCTCCATGGACTGCTGCGGCCCAGGCCTCGGGCTCATCCTGGAGCAGGTAAGTCGGGAAGAAACCTTTGGGAAGAAGGTATACTTATCCCTGTTAATCTGTGGACACCTTAGGCCCCCGAATCTCGGTGATTAGATCTCCTCCTGGCCTCCAAGACGAGGCTCATCTCACTTCTCTATGCACTCAAATTCTCAGAAGCCATCCTCCCGGTTATTAGCACCTACTGGTTACTAAGTCCCTGGGCTTCTGTACCTTAAACACAGCTCCCACCAAGGAGGCCACGGCCATTCCAGAGTTAGGAGAGACTGTGTAGGGCTCCTTGTGGCAGAGAGCCCGGCATTCAGAGGACGTCAGTAAGACGCAGCAAGCCAGTCTTCACATAGCAGAAGCACGGGTGAAGCCAGCAGGGACAAGTGGCTCAGGCACGATTGCCACACTGAACACTCCACAGAGCTTCTCAGAAATCAGAGTTGGCCCAGGCACAGCCTCTGATAATTGATTTGAGAGATTTTTATCCAGTTGTATACAGGCTTGAGCAAAGATATGAAGCTACAGAGCTTTACCTTAACTATGCAGATTGTAAGGTGACTTCTTGCTTCCAGAGAAGCCTGCCCCTGGCCCGGTCTAACATGACAGTAACTCCCACACGCCCGTGCCTTTTCTCTGGCACCTCAGAATGCCAGGCTTATGGATGAGCGTGCCATCTGCTGCAGAAGCCATTGCTTTAAACCCTGGCTCTCTTGCTTACTGCGTGAGGTTTATTTCCTTAGCGTCTAAGCTCAGTTCCCTTGCTTGTAAAACGGGGTGACACAAATGACTGCAACGTTCTTATGCTGCTGGGCACATATAAGAGGTGCAGTAAGGGAAATTCTGAAATCTGCTCTTTGCTGGGCACTCAGCCACATGACAGATGACGCTCTAGAGCTCCGAAGGGAAACAGAGCTCAAGAGGCGGACTGGCTCGTTGCTGAGTTGTATCCAGAGAAAAACTAAAGACTACAGTTCCAGTCAAGTACCTGCCTGAAAGTCTCCCACTAGACCAAGTTCCTTGAAGACGAAGCTTACTGACTTCACGGACTCCCTAAGCACCCACCAAGGCCTGACGCTTTTCCCTTCTCTCTCCACAGCACTAGCCAGTGGGCGTGACTGTGCACTGCCAGCATCTCCAGCAGAGACGGCGCAGGGCAGGCACGATTCCAACCCACAAAAAAAAACTGAAGTGACCATACTGCGTCAACCCCATTAATACAAAGCACCCCCAAAGCACCCTCTTTCCAGGCACCCCCCATGAACCTACACTTGGGCGCTTTGAGGGTAACTGTCATCGTCTTGACCATAAAACTCTGATGGGAGCTTCGGGACCTGAACATCTCAGAAAAATAAGCTCAACTGAATGATCCGTAGACGCCATCGTTTCACTATTTGGCTTCAATGAACCATCACCCATCATATCGCCCACTTTCCATGAACTCTACTAGGAAGACCCCCCTCCCCCAGCCAGGGGTTTCCCACGCGTTGGGCGCACTTATTTAAGCAATACTATTCCTTACCAAGACGCAGGGCAAGGAAACCAAATCCAAGTCACCACTCACGTCGTGAGATGTGACTCGTTCCAAGTGAGTCCCTTGAGTAGGGAGGGGTCTTACACCAGCACCAAGAGTGGGGTGTTTGGGTCTGACTCAGCTCATGTCCTTTTCTGGGAAAAGGCTAAGGGGAGCCCAATGAATCCCTGACATCAGTAACCCAGGGAAGCTCTGAAACGCCAGGACTGCCCAGGTCCCAGGCAGACAGCAAGCCCTGCGGGGGTGTGGGGGACACAGCTGAATAACCACAGAGCAGCTGAGGAGGGGGCCCGCGGCCCACATCCCCCCAGGGGTCAGAGGGCATGGTGCAGCCACACTGCACAGCCAGGGCCTCGTCTTTCTTTCTTCCCGTACCAGACTGGTCTGTGAAGAGAGCCCCAGAGGGCCTCTCACCAAATGCCCTTGCCCCTCAGCTCCAGGTGCCAGCCAGTCCACCAGCCCACTTCACGGGTGGGAAAAACAGAGCCCCCCAAAGTGGTGTTTAAGAAACTTCAGTGCACACAGCTGAGAAGAGCTGGAGCCCGGCTTCCAGCTCGGGCAGCCGACCCCAGAGCCTGAACTCGGACCCGCTCCTCTGTGTTGCTGGTGGTTTTCAAACAAAAGCCGAAATTTTGTCGATTTTCCCATGGCTTTAGCCTCCAGGAGGTGCCTGGGAGGCCTTAGGAGAGGAGCTGATCCTTGCTGAAGGTGTAAGTTATGATGTGGTGGCAGGGACTGTGCCGGGCACTTGATAAATGTTTCATCTACTCATCCCACCCTCTCTGCAAAACACACGACATTGTCTCCAACTTTTGGGGAACGGAGGATGGAAAAGGTTAAGCACCCCTCGAGGTCACACAGCTAGTGAGGGGCAGAGAGGGGACCAAAACCAAAACCCCGCCAGTCTGACCAAGAGCCCAAGTCTCCCCGGGACGTTTCGTGGGTTCTGTAAGACGTGCAGCTGTTTCTTATCGTAACCGTTAACTATACGTGTCCATCCCCCCACAGGTGAAATCCCAACCATGCCCGGCCAGAGGTCCAGGCCCAGCAAAACGACCCTTCTGAGAGCAAATGGGTCCGTGAGGGACCCATAGGAAACAGCATGGGGAGGGGGCTTATCTTGCAAAAGAAATAATCCCAGAGCTGCCCCCACCTGATGAGAACGAGGTCAAGGCTGTGCCCCAGAGCAGGTGATGCTCACCAGCTGCTTAAAGGTCAAGGTGCTTGTCTCTGACGTGGGCGGCCTCCAGGGTCAGTGGCGGGAGGCTCACCGCACATGCCACGGCCAGGACTCTGCATCTGTGGAGGGCGGCAGTGAGCCTCTGGACACGTCTCCCGACCCCCTCCGTGCCCAAGTGGAGAAAACCACCTGCCAGGCAAAGCTCGCAGAAGAATCAACCTGCACAAAGCAAACTCCGCCTAAGTCTCCACAAGAATGTCTGTAGAGAGAGAAGTCCACCAGACAGTTCCAAGGGGTCCTAGAGGGGGGTGGGGAGACAGAGACCCCCCGAGGTCCCTACCATCAAAAGACCAGAGCCCCCGAGGCCCTGTGGCCTGCTCAGCGCCAACCTCCAGGAAAAGCCACACGGGATTGCTCACCCCTCAGCAGGCCATGCTAGCATGACACAGGCCCTCTCCTCTGCCTCTTATCTCAGAAAAACGCGGCTTCCTGCTTGGCCAGCACCAGGGGATTCTGTCCCAGCTGCCCTTCAATTCAGGGCGGTGACCTGCCAGCAGCCCGGCAGCTGGTGACTCCTGCCCACTGCTCCCCTTTCCCTGCTTCCTCGGCTGCCAGGTCAAACACAGGGTGCCCGGGGTCTCGGTTTGGGGGCGGCTATGAGAGCCACCACCCAGGGGTCGGCGGCCGGAGGCTTGCCTCCTCCTGGGGCTGGGGCGGGCCTGCCTCCCTGCCGCCTGTCACAGGGCGACGTCCTCTCCTTTCCCTTCCGGGTCCTGCTGACTTCCTGCTTCTGGCTCTTTCCAAGGACTCCGCTAATCTGTATTAAGATGCACCCTCATTCGCACCTTAAGTAAAAATCATATTTTAAAGAGGTCCTACTTAAATGGGTTCCCACCCACAGGAATGCAGATTAAGAACCCGTCTAAATCGGGGTACGTAATTCAGCCTACCACATCTGGTTAAATCTGAATTTCAGACACTTGCAACGTTTGCAATATTTGTGATAACTGTAACATAAAAATTATATGTTATCTGAAACCCAAACTTGGCTGGACATCATGTATCTTATTAGGTAATCTGGCAAACCTCAAAGGTATTGGTTTTGCCGAGAAGAAAAAACTTTGGGATGAGTAGGAATATATATATATATTTCCCATTAAAATTTTTTTAATCACTTTTGATCAGCTATGCAGATTAAGTGGGTAGCAGAGATTAGAAATCAGCTAAAGAGTAAGTACACCTAAATATGTTTGTGTCTGTTGAAAGTCTCGCTTTACATACCAGAAAGGGAAATTTCTTTGGCAGGAATATGTCATTATTAAAAGCTTTTAAACGAGAGCCCACTGCTCACCAGGGACTGTGCTAGAGACTGGGGGTGTAGTAGTGAATAACGCAGACGAGGCTTTGCCCTTGGGCTCTCAGATGGGCGTCTCTCTCCTGGTAACTGGGCCCGCAGCCGGGCAGGTGGCACGCACTGAGGACCCAAGTGCTGATGGGAGCATCTGTCGATTTATTTACCTGCAGCAGCCAAGCCAGGGCTGGTGGAGCAGCTCATGACGGTGCCTTACAAGAGCCCTGCAGGGAAGAGGGGTGCATGCCTGACCCTAAATGGTCAATGGTTACAGAGCCCAGTTTTCACCTTTAACTTGCTGCCAGGGACCAGCCAAACAGAGTCCTTCCTCTGCGTTCACACAGAGAGAGCCTCCCAGGCTCACATCTCCGCAGAGCTGCGCCTCTCCCAAGCCCCTCTCCTCTCTGGGGTTCCGTGTCCTGGGAAGTAAAAGGAGCCCACTGGGGCGCCGCGTGCCTTTTGATTCAAGGGATCTGCCTCCCATAGGGCTAGTGGTGGCTGAACTACAACTTTGGACAGGGAGCCTGGGGGGTCTGGTGGCCAGTGGATCAGGGCTTCGCCACCTCCGGGAGCACATTCAGACAGGGCCGCCTGCTGCTGGTGGCGGGAAGGGCTTGCAGGCTTCTCTCCAACCCAATGGAGGAGTGTTTGCTGGGGCAGGTGGCGGCAGGCCCAGCAGCAACTCCTTGGGGCCAAGGCCGGAGCCCGTTTGGGGGCAAGTGTGGAGAAGCTGGAGCCCTTTCTAGCTGAATGTGTGAAACTGATCAAAAGTAACTCGGAAAGCCATCCCAGCTGATGCCAGTGGACTGCCCTGTTTCCAGGCTGGTCTAGCATCTCAGAGAAGTAGGGCCAGGGGCCATGGAGGTGTGGCTGACTGCTGACCCTGACGCCCCGCTAGCTGCGCCCTGGGCTCAGCTTTTAACCCTTCTCGGCCTGAGGTTCTTTCTATGTCAAGCGAGGCTTTCCTGTGCCACAGAATTCTCAAGAAAAAGCACCTGGCACTTTAAGCACACCCTCCCCTCTCTCCTACCTGAAAGAATAAAGAGCTCCCCCAAAACTGTGGGGGAGAGGGAGACAGAGATAGAGAGAAAGGATAGAGAAAGAGAGAAACCACTGCATGTAAAATAAGTGATTGATTCTCAGTATTTGAGATTACATCACTGTTTTTATGCAATTTTCTATATTAAAAAAAAATCCCCAAGAGTAGTAAAATTAGAAAATCAGTTTGTCTTGGGAAGTCAAGTGAAAAAAGAAGGTTATACAGCCGTATACTTACCGTGCTCATGGAAAACCTACTGGAAATAAAAGCAATCAAATGGTACTAGGGTTGCTCGCGCGTAAGACTGAGTAGGTTGAGCTCTCAGGCGCGGCAGTCCAGCGCAGCTGCAATGGCGGAGGCGGGCCACACGGGGGCGCCAGTGCCCCTCTGTGGCGAGGAGGAGGCGCCCGCGGACGCCGCCGAGCAGCTTGGGGCGAAGCCCCGGGCGGGCCGCGCCCCGCGCAGTCCCTGGAAGGCGCCCCAGGGGAGGCACGTGTGGCGGAGCCCGCCCTGGTGCCGGTGCTGGCCGCGCGCGGGCGGCGTTTCACGCTCGTCCGGGGGCACCGCGGCCCGTCTCCCCCTGAGCACGCGCCCTCTTGCTAAGGCGCCGCGCGGGGCTCTTGGTCTGCGCCACGTGGCCGGCGAGGGACACGGGGGAGGACGCGCCCGCCGCCAGGAGAGCCCTGCGGCCAGCTGGCCCGCGCTCGCCGGGACGCCCCTGCCCCAGCGAGCAGGGCGAGGGCGGCGAGAGGTGGGGAGGGGGCGGCGGGAGCAGCCGGGCGTCCCCCTGCGGTGGGCACGGCCCCTAGGCCTGCTGGGGACCCCGGAAGGCTT
>JAQZBX010070347.1:0-15430 GCA_029593785.1 Cabassous unicinctus
AGTGTACTGAATTGAATAGTGTCCCCCAAATCATGTCCATGTGGAACCTGTGAATGTGACCTTGTTTGGAAACAGGGTCTTTGCAGTGTCATCCAGCTAAGATCAGGCCATGCTGGGTTAGGGCAGGTCCTAAATCCAATGACTGTTTTCTTCAGAAGAAGAGGAAAATGTAGACACAGATGCACACGGGGAAGAAAGGTATGTGGAGGCGGCGGCAGAGATGGGCATTATGCCGCCGTAAACCAAGGAGCTGCAGGAATTGGAAGCCGGAAGAGGCAAGGAAGGAGTCTTCCCCGCTGGCTTCGGAAGGAACGCGACCCTGCTCATACCCCAATTTTCGTCTTCTGGCCTCCAGAGCTGCGAGAGAACACACGGCTGTTGTTGTAAGCCGCTCAGAGGTGGTGCTTCCTCACAGCAGCCCTCGGACGCTCGTCAAAGCTGTGTATGGCAAAGTTACCCTCCTAACGCTGTGTATGGCTGCTGCACTGGCATGGTAAGGCCCACTCCCATGACTGCAGTGCGCTGCGCTGTGGGTTTCGTGTGATTCTGCTTTATTGGGACACATCTGTGGGGCTGCGTTTCCGACACTCCCGCTCTCGATTCTGCTCATACCCCTTGCACTTTTCCTTCCTTTGGCTTGTCCTGTTGGCATCCGGTGGTCGGTAGTACTGCCACCCAGATGTCACACAGACGACCGCCGGCAGGACAAGCAGGTGTTACGCAGGTGGCTCAGTTGGGCGTTACAAGGACTTCTTGCTTGATCTCTGGGAGTTTAAACACACTAAAAAAATCCCCTGGAAAGAATATTGAGGGCCTTGACCTTGCAGAGTTGAGGCAGATTTCATTCCAGATGATGGTCTTTGGAAAAAGAAACTGGTACTGCCTGATTGGAGGTTTTTAGTCATTGAGGGAGAAGGACTGCTTTCGAGGCTCATTTCCACCATCCGCTCCTCATTTCCTGGCCTCCCTTCTACTGGGAGAATTGAGTGAAGGGGTTCATCCAGCTTCTTCCCATTGGTGCTGACACACCCAGGCTTGCTGAGGACCTTTTTAATTGATTTTTAGTACTTTCTTTCTTATTTGCAAGCTTTATCCTGCAAATAGATGATTATAATATGATCCCTAATTGACCCTATCCACTCATGAACCCCAGGCTGGTTCCCCAAAGGCACGTTTCCCAGCTAAGCTGGTTCCCCAAAGTATCCAGCTGAATACTGCATATCCCCTACCTCTTTCTGTATGACATTGGACAATGGTTAAAAATGGTTATTGCTTTCTCAATGTGAGTTGCTTTTCCCCACTCACCTCCTAGGTAGGTACAACAGCTTGCAAAATGGCAGCCTAACAATGGCACATGACCCACAGACTTGCTTCATTTGGTTTGCAGAGGATTTAAAAATTTTTTGAGTTGGTTTCTACTTAATAAGCAGGATTTCACATAAACACCCAGATTCCTCATTTCTCTGCCAAAGTTGATTTCCACCTGATGGCAGTCTGCTAGTCCTGGCAATGGCTGCCTTTCTCAGCACAGACGTTTGCTCACCGGTGTACCACAGCCCCCACTTGTCCGGTTTTGCTCATTATCTGCCTGGCCTCAGAAGGCATTTGAGTTTGTGACCCCTGGCACAGCCCTTCCAGCTCCCACCCTGTCTCAATACCCCTTTGCTCTCTCTGCTGTGTCAGGAGCTCACCTGCAATGAGCCTTCTCCTCACCAGTCCCACCTGTAGCAGACCCTGTATGGCTGGCCTCTGCTCTATTCCCTTACACTTTATTTCCCTGCAGACTTAGTCACAGGTGATGGAGTTGGGTTAGGTGGCTTTTGAGCATGAATATCTCCCTCTAGATTTGGAAAGGAGCATTTGGGAGTGCTTGTTTGCTGCTCCCCAGTAAATATTGGTCATCTCCTGGCAGATCCCAGCCTGCTGGATGGAGGTGCTGATTCTGAGTGCCCAGGACAGGCACATGGGCTGGGCCCTGCAGCTGTCTGCCCTGCTCTTGAACTACTTGGAGGTAAAAGACAGTTTGATTGTAGCCTCATAAAATTAGGGGCAGAGGAGTATAGGGGGGATTGTATTTTATGCTCTTGGAGAGCTCTGGGCCTTCCCCATAATAAAAACTATAATAACAACACAATTGTGTTACATTTTTTTAAACGCCTTTTTCTAAATCATTCCTAAAACCCCACCATGACCTGCTGAAGTGGGTGTTGTTATTGCCACTGTTTTGCAGATGAGCCCCAGAGGAGGCTCTGTGTGCCTGCCCAGGAGCTCAGTCAAAATGAGTCTCAGACCCTCTTTTTTTTTCTTTTTCATCACACTGCACACTGTGGGGCCACAATTTGAAGGCTGAATGTTTCTCTATACTTGTAAACGTCTACAGCACACAGGAGCATCAGGATTACTATGTATACATTTTTCCTGTCAATGCATGGGCCATTGATGCAACCCAGTGAAGAAAAACCCCCAGTATTACTTACACCTGTACATTTCTCAATTTAAACTTTCTGCACCTGAGCTGTTAAAAATGTTAAAAATAAATTCATTTTGAGTAACAAAAAAAAAGGCTTTGGCATTTCCAAATCTTCAGAAATTTGCAAACCACTGCAACTGTTTTTTTTTCATATCTGGATGCTATTATATTTTTAAGATTTTTAAATTCAAATTTAAATTGACACCTGTTAAAAAAGAGTCACATCCTAAATAATAATGAACATATGGGGTTGGTAGGATAGTTATATTTTTTAACTGTGAAAATAAATATGCAATGACTAAATTTCATTTTCAAGTTTCTCTGGGTGTTATCTAAAATTATGACACATTTGCCACTCTTTGGGGAGCCCTGCTTCTGGTGGAAGAGCCATGCAATATGTAGCTCTTTACTGTTTGTGTTATCAGTGCACTCCCCTGGCTCAGTGTTTGAAAATGTATAATGTATACAACAGGCATGGAATGAAATCATTGAGGAACTTGGCAACATGTGAGCTGTTGTTATGCTCTGCCAGGCCTTCTTAGGTCTTTGTGTGGTGTTGGGAAGGGTTGGTGCTTTGGTGGAGACAGGTCTGGCTGGGCACATATGATGACCCATGTCCTGCAAGGGCCATGCCCTTATGGCCATGCTCCCTTCAGGCTGGGCCATGCTCCCCTCATGTAGGACATTTCACTGTTGTACAGAGTGCTATTGCATTCTTTACCAAGCTCTTTGGAGAAACCGAAATTCATGCCTAGTTGAAATTCTCCACCTCCGAGAGCTCGCTAGAGAAACTGTCATATGACTCTGTATTTTCTCTGTATGTTAACTTGATTGATTTAAGAGATGGTAGGAAATATTCTTCATGCCTTGAATATTGAGTTTAAATGTTCTTTAGAGTTGTAGCACTAATTCATTCCTTCTTTTTATATAGTTAGGCTTTGAACCTTTTGAACTCAATTGAACAGATTTATGCACATCATAAACTAGTTATTAGTTTGAACAAAAGGTCTTAATCCTTTTAAAAAATGAATTTCAAGTATTGGAGAAAAAGTGAGAAATTTTTATATATTTATTTTTAAAAATCTGTGCACTGAAAACAACACTAAGGCCAACAGGAACTCCGATGGTCCGTGTGCTAGTAATTCAGGTTGCCTGGGTACCAGTGTCTTCCCAGACACTGACTTTATTAATTAATTGCATTATCCATGGTTCATACTGGTAGGGGCACATGGGGGCTTCTTACAGTGTTCAGATCTGGGAAAAAAGAGCCTGGGAGATGCTCACTGGGCTAGTTGGAGAGAAGAACCTGATAGCCCAACTTGTTGTAAATCGCAGCTTGGCACCTTTTTTAAAAAAGGTTTATTTCTCTCTCCCTGCCCCTGCCCCCACCCCCATTGTTTTTGTGCTTGCTGTTTGCTCTCTGTGTCCATTCACTGTGTGTTCTTCTGTGTCTGCTTCTCTTCTCTTTAGGCAGCACCAAGAACCGATCCTGGAACCTTTCGGAGTGGAGAGAGGCGCTCAATCTCTTGCACCACCTCAGCTCCCTGGTCTGCTGCATCTCTCATTGTCTTTCCTCTGTCTCTTTTTGTTGCATCATCTTGCTGTGCCAGCTCTTTGCATGGGCCAGCACTCCTGTACGGGCCAGCACTCCACGTGGGCCAGCTTGCCTTTCACCAGGAGACCCTGGGAATCGAACCCTGGACCTCCTATATGGTAGACGGGAGCCCAATTGCTTGAGCCACATCCATTTCCCAGCTTGGCACTTTGAAGACCAGCAGAACAACTGCAGTATAACATTTCTTAATACATTTTTTGAAAAGCTTATATTGTAATGTAAATATGTTTATCTGTTCTTATAACCACTATGGGCTTCTGAAAAATTATTTATAATCTGGAATTTGGGAGTGATTATATTTTGTAAGTGTATGCATTCAGTCCAGAAGAGCTCTCAGAGGATAGGCTGCACATATAAATACCAGTCTGCAGTCAGGACTCGGATTAATGGACCGCCGAGTACTATATTTATGGAGAGGTTAAGTGCTCATTGTTGCTATTCCTAAATTGTATTAAAAATAATACCGTACACATGTCCAGCTTATGTAGGACATTTCACTGTTCTACAGAGTGCTGTTGCACGCATCGTCTCACTTCTGCCTCTGACTTAACCCTGAGAGGTAAGTTGGGATGTTTTCAGGGATATTGAAATTGTTGACCCTGAAGTCCTTTGCTTCTGATAAAGTCCTGGTAATGTGTGGGGGAAAAAGATTCTATAGAAACCCAAACATTCTTTTTACTGTATTTTTAACCAGTGTCATAGCAAGTGTTCAGGTAGGTTTTGGAAATGTCAGTGCCCCGAGAGTGACCATATATCATCATTTCTTCCACCCCCATAGGCGGCAGAAAGAGAGAGAAAAAAAAAAAAATGAGTACTTTCTTGGAGGGAAAATTGCAAGATTAGGTGAGTAAGTTCTCACTTCTCAGTTAACAATGAACTGTTGGGTCCCTACTGAATATTTTCTATATCCCTCTGTTTATAATTGCGCCATTTGTGCTAAAATCTGGAGAATCAAATGAGCATGTAGAAACTGTTGGAGGAAATAGACTATTTTGATATTAATTTAATAGTGATTATAAATGGACTTACATGTTATTTATGTTTTGGACTTTCCGATTTACCAACAGCAACATGCAACCCAGAGACAACAAATCACCTACTAGAAGCCGAATAGTATGCTGACAGCCTTGCTGGAATAGCAAACAAATAGCAAATCCAGGACTGTGGATCCTGGAATCTGTGTTGAGAAATATTTGAACAATTTATCATAACGATTGTTTCCAAAGGATACAACTCCAGGATTAAATACTAATTTTATTTGACTTACATAAAGGGAAATTATTATTGCAGTTACTTTTAAAGAGCTCCCTGGGTTTGCCAGGAGTATCTGAATTAACAGTAAATTGAGCACCATTACATATTAATGGGGTCCAGCTGATTTATTGGTGGTATATCTGGCAATTAGCCATTCTGCGTAGTGGCTTCTGTTTGGCCATTACTTTTTCACTATTGAATGCAAGCTCAGGGATGAGCACCTTGAGCCAATGGGGAAGTCTGCCTGTCACCCTAATAGGGCCTTGCATCATCTTAATGGTGAGTTATGATCTTTCTTGAAGGATATTTGGAGACACTTAATATCCCCTGGATGACAACCATTGGAGGCATAAATGAAAGTACATGTTGTCATTGAACCACTAAAAATCTTTACTCAGTCACCAGATAGCCATTATGTTATATATATCTCTTTGGATATTTCCTTTATTTAAAAAAATTATACAACTGCTTTTAGCTTCTGTGGCACTTACAGAATGAATTGCTGCGAGCGAAGTGTAGTACAGCGAATTATAGCCAACAGTATTTATTTGCAAGAGTCACTTTAGGGTGCCTAATTTGTCCTCAAGAGAAATATTTTTTGCTCAGCCTGCAAAATGTTGTAATAAAGATTGGTGACTGATGTTGATAGTAAGATTAAATGGCTGGGCCACAGTGGCCAACATTGTAAATCAAAGCAGCCCGATGTAGTGATTGGCCACTGGAGAAGGTTCTAAGTGTGAGCGTGTTTTTTTAAAGAGTCAATATATTTAAAGTCTTTAAGGTATCAGCTCCTGAAGTTTATTGAAACTGTGTTTAAAACCTCATTCTACAGTGTATTTAATAAGTTTCTAATACAATTTGGGTTTGCTTATCTAAGCATGGAGTAGTGGAAGAAAATACATGCAAATTCTCTTCTTAGGGGGAGAGCAGTCTAGGTGAAAATGAAGTCTTGGAGAGTGGTGCTCTACTTGAGCTTATCAGAGAGGAAGGAGGCAGTTATGCTAAGGTGAAAGGGAATCAAAACCAGCATCCTGAGTCTGGAAGCAGAGGATGTGCAAGAGGAGAAAGATGAGAAGGGGAATCTCTCCACCCCTCCTGGAGACCCCTGATAGGTGGGCTGGTCCTCTACAGAGCAGGGAGTTGCATATAAGGGGATGAACACATATCAACAAGCAAGATTCCCAAGCACTTGCCAGACACGTGCCACTGGCCTGAAATAAAGAGAAAAGTCTTGGGGGTTGTTGATTTCCTATTAAGGAGAAGGCAGGATCAGAACAAGCTGAAAAAAGAACCGACATGTTCAGCTGGGAAACAGGCACCAGATTGTTTCCTGAAACATGCTCACCTATGCCTGATGGATTTTTTGTGGGGACAGATGGCAATTTAAAGAAAGAACCTAGAAATACTTTTAATTTAAGGAAAGTTGGGCATTAAAAACTACATGGGACATTATTCTGACTCTATTGCTGCATAACTAGCCACCCCCAAAATTAGTAGTTTAAAATGACAATTTATTTTTATATCTTACAGTTTTGGATTTAACTGTGGGGTTCTTGCTTGAAGTCAGATTGCAGTTGGGACTGGAGCCATCTGAAAGCTCAACTGGGGTGGGAAATGCACTTCCAAGGTGGCTTCTCCACCTACATGCCTGCTGCAACAGCTAGGGACTGGCTGTGCATAGATCTCTTTTCACACTGCTTCTCCACGTGCTTAGCTTGGGCTTCCTACAGCAGGAGGGCCTCAGTGCAGCCAGAATTCTTACATGGCTTTTCCCAGAGAAAGGGTTCCATGAGACCAAGTGAAAGCACTGAGACTTCTTATGACATAGCCTTGGAAGGCACATGGCATTACTTCTAACATCCTCTATTGGCTACACAGGACCAGCCCAAATTCACTGTGGGAGTGGACTACACAAGAATGTGACTAGCTAGAGCATGGTCCATTGTGTGTGTGTGTGCCTGTTAGAGACCACTTCCACAGTATGGTGTTATTTTCTACTTGCTGCGTATTGTAACAGTGGAAGAGAGAGATCTTTGGGTGAGCCATTGGCGTTGGATTTCTACACTAAAGATTAAGAAACCCTAATGACAGGCTCTTGTACAAGGATCAAGGGCATCAATTAAAATGAAGAGGAATCTGCTTTTCTCAGAAGTATCTCAAAGACTTACTGGAATAGGACTCAGTTTTAAGATGTAGTGATGGAAGAGTGAATTGCATTCACTCTGGTAAGAGGGGAGTTGGAATTATCAAGATGCTCTACACCTACATAGATATGGCTATACTTTAAGACAGATGGTAATTTGAAGAAAGTAAATGAATGAGAATAAAAGAAAGAAGAAGAACAATAAGAGAACTAGAGAAATCATACCACCTTGGGCTCTGATGGAGGACACAGAGGGTGCATTCCCAGGGCACTCAGAACTGGCTGTCCTGGTACCTAGCACGGTGCCTCACACGTTCAGATGGGAAATATTGTTGTTCTGGAGTGTGCACCAGGTTGCTTTCTGAAACATGCTCACCCACTCCCGATGATATTTTGTGTGTGTGTGTTTGGTAACAAATGTCATTTCTAGAAGAGAACCTGGAATTGCTTTTAAGGTTTATGAAAAACGTGGGCATTTCCATGGCCCAAGACATGGTAGTAAGGGAGACCTTTGATTCTCTGGGTGTCTGCTGAAGCCACTTTTGGCCAAAAGCAGACTTCCCCCAATTTTTTTTTGAGGCTGGGGATTGAACCCGGGATCTCGTATGCGGTAATCCAGAGCTCAACCACTGAGCCACATTGGCTCCCCTGAATTGGTTCTTTCCTTTGTTTTGCCTTTTTTAAAAATAGGCATTGGGAACCGAACCCGGGACCACCCATGTGGGAAGCAGGCACTCAACAGTTTGAGCCACAACTGCTCCCCATTCCCCCAAATTTTAACCTAATACTTTGACAGATTTGTGTGCCCAAGGGAAGAAGTTGTCACCAAGGAAACTGTCATGCAGTATCTAGTTCCGGCCACCAGGGGGAATTGGTTAATGCCATGAGAGGCATAGAGAAGCGCAGAAGAGGCCTCCTTTGGGAAAGAGTACACAATTGCCAGGGAGGCACAGGCTCTGTCAGATTATGCCCAAGATGTCAAAAAGTTTGGAGGAATGAAAGGCTATCATTTCAATGAGCGATACCTGGAGAGGGAGGATGGATACCCAGAATGGTATGAGCAGCTCCCCCAAATTCAATTCTGATTCTGAAAGGGTGGTGCTGAGGGATGGCTTGGAAAGACTTTAGCTTTCTTCCTAATTAATCTCTGTTAATCCTCCACCAGACCCTAATAATGGGAATAATAATTAAATATAGCTCATTTATATGGATAATTATATATTCTCAATCGCATATAAAGTGTGAATAAAGCATGTTTATAAACCTTAATATTTTTGTTGATCTGTAACATAAAATATAGGTAAAAGATATTCACTTATTATGTATTACCACCTCAAGGCAAGACCCAGCCCTTGTTCCAATCAGATTGCTGCCACTCCTAAGCCGCACTTGTAATTCTGGAGCCACTAGTCCAAGTGTTAATGATATGAGTGAGCAAATGGAGGGACCTAAAGAAATAAGAGTCCAGATTCATGTACTATATTAATATTAATAAGCCATAAAAAGATGGAAGGAAGGTAAATGCAAGGATAATGATAGGAGGGTAGTATGTTTCTGTAAGAACAGTATGATGAAGGCTAAATTCCTAAATCAGTTGAAACTTGGAAAAATGCCAAGAACAAAAAACAAGGTGATGGTGTTTTTTAAAAAAATTTGTCCATTGTTTAGAGAAAAATCAGATATCAATTAATATTTTGTTTCTCCTTTCTCCTTCTCCTTCTTCTTCTCCTTCTCCTGCTTCTGCTTCTGCTTCTTCTGCTCCTGCTCCTTCTCCTGCTTCTTTGTCTTGAAGAATGCTCTTTGAACATCACAAGGTAGACTAGATAGTAATAAAGCACATTGGGGGCTGGAGATGGGAGAAGTGATTCCAAGAGGACTGATGGATCTTTTTTATGTGGCTATGTTACACTCAGGGCCATGGAAGAACTTTGCATCAGATTAATCTCATTTTCTTTCTCACATATCAGAGAAGTCTCATAGTCATAGTTGACCTGATCTTCAGCAAGGCATGGGGTAATGTTCCTTAGGATAACTTCCTTCAACTTTATATATTCTGGAAATATTTTTCAACCACTAATTATGTGTGTGCCACAGAGGTTCAAAATGGATGTAATCTGCTGTTGAAGAACTCACAGGCAGGGAGGGAGACAAAACATAAATAAATAATTGTGATATAAAACAGGGTTGGCAAAGTATGAACCATGAGCCAAATCTAGCCTACTGCTTGTTTTGTAAATAAAGTTTCATTGGAATACAGATTGCCTATTCATTTATATATTCTCTATGGCTGTTCTCACACCAAAATGGCAGAGTGGAATAGTTGCAACGGTATGGCTTGCGAAGCTTAAAATATTTGCTATCTGGCCCTTTACTGTAAAATTTTCCTGAACCCTGATATGAAGCAAAAATTGCTGTTATAAATAATACTCAAAATGCTCTGAAAGTATGAAGGAGGAATCAATTAGTTGTGGTGGTGGGGCATTTGGGAAGGCTTCACAAAGGAGGGAGCAGTTGAATTGGACCTTAATGACATGATGGAAATTTCCAGAATAAGAAATTTCTTCCTCTCTTCTATCTCTTCATGCATTTTCAGTATTTCATTAAGATTTTATTCTAAATGCTCCATGTTTTAATTTGACTTCTACGTGAAGGTCACCAAAAAGACGAGTTTGTGAAGTGTAAGGGCAAGAAATTGTCCTGTGACAATTGAGCCCTTCCTGAGGCTGTAGTGAAGTGGGTGGTCAGCAGTTTTTCATTTAATAGGCAGACGTCCAGAAAGATGGCCAGGGTGGTATCTGAAATAAAGACCCGAAGATGGGGAGGGAAGTAGTGGCATTGAGTTAAAGAGTTTCAGAATGCCGAACATCTCTTCACACATGAGGGAGTGAACTGGGCAAAGCATCCAGCCCAATATTATCAACATGTGAGTGGAGAGCCCAGGTCTCAGGCTTGTTCCCTGACTTGTTTAGGGGTATGAAGAACTAGATGCCATTCCCCCTTTTGCCAGCAATAAAAGTTTGGAGGTACAGAAAACCTGCTGGATGGCAGAATCTGAATACAGAAGATCTTGGGAGGCCAGAAGGAGGACCTGGATTTACCAAAGTGAATGGAAAATTCCAAGCCCATGGCATAGAATGAGGGCAAGGCACCCTGGCCACAGCACGAGGCGAGAAGCAGCGTGAGTGTGCCCATCTTAGACTTTGACCTGCATTTGTAGGAGAACCATTCCTAGAAGGAGGAAGGTGATCATTCTCCTGCACTGAAGACAAGACACGGGGAGCACACATTCTGGTGCTGCACCGTGAAAGAATTAGAGTGGACCTCCTTCAGGAGTGGATAATCAAGAGGATGAAGAAACCAGAAACCATGTTATACGTGAAAGACTTGCAGGGACTTTGGGTATTTGGACTGGAGAACATAAGGCTCAGGGAGCAAATGAGAGCTATTTTCAAATATTTCAAGTATTTATTTTATGGAAATGGTTTTGGCTTGTATTTGCTTCAGAGGGAGAATTTGGGCCAAATAAAGTGGGGGTGGTAGTGGACTTTTTGGACTAGAGAGGATCCAGCAATTGGCTGAGCAGCCTCTGGAAGGTCTCAGTCTAGGCTGGACAGTAGTCATCTGGAAGAATTGGACAGGGGACATAGAAGGGCTTCACAACCTTTCTATGTTTTGGCCCTGACAATAAAAAGCAGACTTGACAAAATCATGCACATAGTTCAGGGTTTAAACAATTCACACATAGACCTGATTTAGAACTGTTAGTAATTTCTTTTCCCCAGTTTTGATGAATGCTTATCAAATTCTGTTTAATATAATCCTGGTTTTAAAACCCAGGCTTGAGGTTACCATCACCCCTTGAATCCACTCTCGGTGTGGAATCCGATGTTCTTCCTGGTCATGGTTTTTTAGGTCAGTGTGGCTCCAATATCTCTTCTATGACTTTGTTGCTGCACTTGTGGCTATTGAATTTAGTGAATCATTTCATTGACTATATACAGCCTGTTACTGAGCCCTTTATCTCATAATTCTAATTTAATATCCTTTAGGGTTATTTTTCCTCTTCCAGTAGAAGCTACAACGAAAGGGTCATAGCAGTGGTGGCTCCCTGGCTCATGTCTCTCCTGGATACTACAATTCCCAATCAGAGGGATTTTCTAAGCTCCTTTTTCTAACTGGAGAGCATCTCCCTTCCATCTTGCCAGGTGCTACTTAATATTTGCAGATAATTTAAGTACAGTGGTGAAATGTGCTCATTAACCACTTCACTGAAGCTCAAACTCATAAACTTGGTTCAGAACACAAACAACAGGCCCCATATTTCTTCCTAGTAACAAATCCAAGATAATCCATGTATATTTCCAAAACACATTCAAAAGGAATTTAAAAGGTCAAATGACAAAACTATAAAGAGATTTTACCCGAATATGTTGCTGTTTCTCCTATATTATACTCTTGAGTTTTATCAGGAGCCCTTGGGGATTGAATCCAAAGCAGTGAACAATGGGGTGATTTTTTGGAATCTGGAAAAATTATGAAAAATGGTTTCAGCGTAGAAGTTTTCTTTCCTTTCAAACACCCCTGTGTGGAGGTATGGTTTGCTCTACCTCCTTGTTTATAACCCCAAATGTTAACAGAGTAAAAATCCCATTGCCCACAGCTCTCAAATCAAATAAGAAAAGAGAAAGCAACAACAACAAAAAGTCCCAATGGCCTTGGAGCTCTGGGAAAATAGAAATTCTATCAGTTGAGGAGACCTAAGGAACAGAGCCTTTCTTTTCTTAGAATAAAAACACAAGCATATCTGGAAATAGCATAGTCTATCTAGAAATAAACACATTTATCTTTTATTTTTGGGAACAAGGAAGAGACCCAAGACTGCTGAAGACAACTTTTCTCCCTCACTAACTGAGCATGCCATGTGGGTTCAGCTGCCCAGCATTTATGAATACCTGCTTTGTGCAAGAGCTGCACTGGGCAATGTGAGGATGTGAACATGAGTCAAACCAGCCATTTCCTAAAGGCGTTTTCTTCTTACTTAGCACTGTTTTGGGTGCTTCCTCCAGAACCTGGTGATACTTAAAGAAAGGTCTTGGTAGTAGAAACAATAGACTTTCTCTGTGCACAAAGGGCAAGTCTATGTGATTTGGTGGCTTTGGTTTTACTCTCTACACATGCATTGGAATGAGTCATCACAGCATTGACTTGAGCAACAAACGGAACTAGGATTTTTTTAAAAGCCTAGCTTAGGTTTCCTTCCAATGCACTGTTGTGCGCTGTGGTTTGTACATCGTTCCAACAAGGTGGTAAATGGAAAATGTGGAAAGTAATTAAAATAAGTGTGTGATTTCATTATCATAATTGATTGCCCTCAGCTGAATGCCATTTCAGGGGGAACTGGGAGAAGGGCTGCATCTGGGCATGGAGGCCAAAACTCAGTGAAATGGATTTAAGAAAGATACTTGGTACTTAACTTGATTGGTCTTTTTCAATTCTGAACTTAAAACAAGAATTTCGAGAATCATTAGTTATGACCAAAAGTTTTCCAGGGAATTATCCATAAATGTAAACTGATCAGGAGGGCTATAAATTTTTTTAATATATCTTTTGCATATGACAATGTAAGTTTTGCCTCCTGTTGAAATAAAATAACATGGAAATTATAATTGCTCTTATAAATATTCCTTATAAATATAACTATATGTCTCTGAAATCACTTTCTGCAGACTAAATCTTTGGGAAATTAAATATTTACAAATATTTATCACTTGGAAAGTCTAAAAAGTACTTTATTATAAGTAATTTATATTTGTTATTATAAATATAATACGTTAATCATAGATAATGTAGAAAGGAGAGAAAACTGTGAAGAAAAAAGAAAATTTCCTTTGTATTCTACTAGGCTGAGCTAATCTCTGTAAATCTGGTCCTTTAAAAAATTAATGTATATATATGGGTCTGTATGTTTGCAAAATTAGTTTTACACTCTATACCATTTTGTATCATGATTTTTCTCACTTTCCATTTCATTGAAACTCCTTGAAAAGTTTGTTTTCTAACGACTGCATAACATTTGATTTTGTGTCTGTGTCATAACTTATTCAACCTGTTTATAGACATTTGGGGTGTTTGCCCATGCATTTGACTGCAACCTCGATGAATTCCTTTAGATGAATTTCTTAAAGTTGAATTTCTGGAACAAAAGGGATGATGCCAATTTTTAAAAGGTTATTCTGGTACAAACAGACAAATCTTGAACAGTTGAACTGAAACCAATCTCATTTTTTAGAGACAGGGCATTATTTCTGGGTTATTTTCCTCTCCTGTTCTGTTTTGATGCCAGAGTCCCTTAGACTTTAGAACTCAAAGACATGACTCAAATTCTAGCTCTGCTGCTTATTAACTATTTGATCTTGCTCAAATGACTTAACTCCTTTATCTAGCATTCTCATCTGTAAAATGGGGGGTTTCTGTGAGGATTAAATGCCTTTGGTAGGAGCTCAAGGAATGTTTCTCTGTAAGTGTACAGAATTGATGATGTGAAGTTCGGTTGGTTAATGAGGGCAGTAAAAATCCTTGAAGGATCACATTTGGAGACATCTGCTCTATACCATTTAAATTTATTCTAATATGGAAATCCACAATAGGCAGGGATCAAAACCATGTATTATTCAATTATTTGACCAGAAAAAAACCTCCAAAGAATTGAATTAAAAAACTCAATGTCCTGGTAAACACATCTGATTGATATTCTTCAAGAGGGAGATAGGGCCTCTGTAATTGATGAGAAGCAAAATTGCATGCAGAGCTAATCAGTGGGCCCTAACACCATCTCTATGACTGGACTCTTTTATAATGTGTTAACAAGAAAGAAATAAAGTAGTAAATGATTTCTGAATGATCTCATACTTTCACAATAGACACAGCACTTTGGAGGTTAGAAGTCACAAGACTATTAACTGTTAATTGAGGATTCATTGAGAAAGTCTTGTAAACTGACTAAAATGCATAAAGAACCCATAAAATGCACACTATTGCAAATATGCTATCCTGGTAATTACTATAATAAACTCTAACCTAGGCAATAGAATACAGGTTATTTTTTCTTTCCCTAATTAAGCTTCATTAAGTCACTCTACAGGCAAGGGACAGAGCCTTTTAAAGAAAATAAAAAAAGACTTGGTAGTTAGAGATTAAAGAAAAAATATTTTACCCTTATGAAGAGGAATGACTATGGATAAGAAAAGCAAAACCAAGCACAGCCCTTTAGAGCTCAATTTATAGCTTCCTTAATCACTTCACAGTATTTTAAAAAATGAGAGTTTAAAAGTATTAATTGCATATTACAAATACTGAATTCCTATGTGCAGAATTTAATAGCTAGGAAATATATAAGGATTTGGCGTAGTTTTTAAATCTGGGAATAAGGTTTGATCTTTTTTTCTTTTCTTTTTTTTAAACAATTTATTGAAGTATATCATTCATACATGAACATGCATAAACTATAAGTGTTCAGTAAACAAAACAAACCTGCATAACATCATATAGGGCTCCCACATATCACCCCCCCAACACAAACACCCTGCATTGTTGTGAAACATTTGTTAACAAATCATGCGTCAAAGTATTACTACTAACTATAGTCCTTATCTTCCTCCCCTATACATTTTTTAAGGATTTATTTATTTACTTTTATCTATCCTCCCCTGCCCCCCCCCCCGTTTTTGCTGTTTCTGTGTCCATTCGCTGGCAACCCTCTGCGTCCATTTCCTGCCCTCTCTTCTCATCCTTCTCCTCCTGTCTTCACTGGGATTCGATCCTCGGAATCTCCGATGTGGGAGAGAGGCGTCCTACCTCCTGTGCCACCTTAGTTCCTGGTTTTTCAGCATATCTCGTCTTGGCTCTCCCTTGTGTCATTCTCCTGTTACGTCATCATCTTGCTGTGTGG